>JAWNMV010000383.1:0-61320 GCA_035043635.1 Drosophila rellima | reverse complement strand
CTTAAGGCCATTGTCTTCCCGGCTCAGCCCAGGGATCTAGCATCCGCCTTCGCGTTGGCTAGAGAAGCAGAAGCTAGCATTGAGCGTAGCATGTTTTCGGCTTCATACGCGAAAGCCGTCGCAGAGAGAGAACATGCAAGGGAGGACCATAAAAATCGTCCCCACGCAAAACAGGGAAAGCATAATAGGGACGAACGGGGCGGGGAAAAAAACCCCCATTTTGTCAAGAAACAACAAAATAACAGTTACCAAGAGAAAGGCAAGAGAGATGAACAGGAACAACCACCGGAGCCAATGGAAGTTGACTCTTCGTCTAAGTTTAGACACCGTACTAATTTCTCTAAACCTCAAAATAACGCCGAGCAGGCCCAAAAGAGACCAAACTCGTCCGAGAGAATGACAGGACCAAGGCGTCAAAAGCTGCACAATGTTGTTCAGAGTGCCCCCAATGCTGAGGCTCCTAGATATGAAAACGCAGCAGATGCTGCTGTAATTGAGATTGAGGAAGACGCTCAGTCGCTAGGGGACGATGACTCACTACATTTTTTAGGGAACGATCCCGACTGCCGTATATCAAACGACAGTTGGGTGGGAGAACTTTAAAAATACTAGTAGATACAGGGGCGGCAAAGAATTACGTTAAGCCCATAAAGGAGCTAAAAAAAAGTAATTCAAGTCGAAAGACCCTTCATTGTAAGCTCGGTACATGGTTCGAGCAAAATAACAAATAAATGCCTTTTAAAAATGTTTGGCCAAACCTCACCATTTTTTATGCTTGACACACTAAGTTTATTTGATGCCATTTTAGGCTTTGACTCGTTAGACAAAGCAGGAGCGGTATTGGACTTAAAAAATAAAGTTATGAAATACCAAAATAAAACAGAGCAATTGAATTTCCATTACTGTCACAGTGTAAACTTCACAGATGTTAATGATATAGTAGTGCCCATGTCCGTTAAAGAGGAATTCAAAGGCGTGATATTGGAAAGGTCAAAGGCGTTTTCGACCTCTAACGAGGCATTACCCTTTAATACTTCAGTCATTGCCACGATTCGCACCATAGATAATGAACCAGTCTATACCAAACTATATCCGTACCCAAATGGAGTCTCTGATTTTGTTAACAACGAAATCAAGCAACTACTTGAAGATGGTATCATAAGGCCATCGAAATCCCCATATAACAGCCCAGTATGGGTCGTCGACAAAAAAGGAGTCGATAACAGTGGTAATAAAAAGAAACGGTTAGTAATTGACTTTAGGAAGCTAAATGAGCGAACTATAGCCGATCGATACCCGATGCCGAGCATCCCAATGATCCTAGCGAATCTAGGAAAGGCAAAGTTTTTCACAACCCTGGACTTAAAGTCGGGGTACCATCAGATTTACCTAGCAGAACAAGACCGTGAAAAAACGTCGTTCTCGGTAAACGGCGGAAAGTATGAGTTTTGCCGCCTACCCTTCGGTTTGAAGAATGCGGGGAGCATTTTTCAAAGAGCCATTGACGACATCCTGAGGGAACATATAGGAAAGATATGTTATGTTTACGTCGATGACGTAATAATCTTTTCCGAAAACGAAACCGACCATGTTAAACATATTGACACAATTTTGAAATGCTTAAGCGATGCCAATATGAGGGTAGCACAAGAAAAAACGAAGTTTTTTAAAGAAAGCGTCGAATTCTTGGGCTTTGTAGTAACCAGAAACGGGGCAAAAACTGACCCAGAAAAGGTTAGGGCCATACAGGAATATATTGAACCTAAAAACTTATTTAGTTTACGATCATTCCTTGGCTTAGCTAGTTATTACAGAGGGTTCGTTAAGGACTTTGCGGCAATAGCAAGGCCTTTGACCAACATACTCAAGGGAGAAAATGGATCGGTTAGTAAGCATATGTCCAAGAAGATAGAAATTGAATTTAATGAAATTCAACGAAACGCCTTCGAGAATCTGAAGAACATCCTGGCATCCGAAGATGTTATCCTCATGTACCCGGATTTTAAACAACCGTTCGATTTAACCACCAACGCTTCCATGCACGGCATCGGTGCGGTTCTTTCCCAAGGAGGAAAACCAATCACCATGATTTCGCGAACACTAAAGCAAAGTGAGACGCACTATGCCACAAATGAAAGGGAGTTGTTAGCCATTGTATGGGCTTTAGGTAAATTGCAAAATTACCTGTATGGGTCAAAAGAAATCAACATCTTTACAGACCACCAACCCCTTACCTTCGCTGTCTCCGACAGAAACACAAATGCGAAAATTAAAAGGTGGAAATCATTCATTGATGAACACAACGCAAAAGTGTTCTATAAGCCCGGAAAAGAAAACTTCGTGGCAGATGCCCTGTCCCGGCAGAATGTAAATAACTTAGAAAATGAAATTCAATCAGACGCTGCGACGATTCACAGCGAACTGTCGTTAACCTACACGGTTGATTCAACAGAAAAGCCGTTAAATTGTTTCAAAAACCAGTTTGTTCTCGAAGAGGCCAAATTTCCCCTAAAAAGAGATATCATACTTTTCGGCAGGAAAATCCGACACGTAATAAGTTTCACTAATAAAAGCAACCTATTCGAAATAATCAAACCACTAGTTAACACCAACTCAGTAAACGCGATTTACTGCGACTTGCCAACGTTAGCCAGTATACAACACGATTTAGTGTTAAATTTTCCGGCAACTAAATTCTGGCATTGTAAGAATTTGGTTGTAGACATTACGGACAAAGGTGAGCAAATTGAAATTATCACCACTGAACACAATCGCGCACATAGGGCCGCTCAGGAAAATATAAAACAAATCCTTCGTGATTATTATTTTCCGAAAATGGCGAAGTTGACCAACGAAGTGGTAATAAATTGCAAAACATGTACAATAGCAAAACATGATAGGCACCCAAAGAAACAGATGCTTGGGGAAACGCCAATTCCGTCATATGCTGGAGAAATGCTCCACATTGACATTTTCTCAACGGACAAAAAATCGTTCTTAACTTGTATTGACAAGTTCTCGAAATTTGCCGTTGTACAACCGCTCGCGTCTCGCACCATAATGGATGTGAAAATGACCATTATTCAACTTCTAAACTTGTTTCCTCAAACGAAAACAATTTATTGCGACAACGAAGCCGCCTTTAATTCAGAGACAATAAGAACGCTTTTAAAGAACGGATATAACATAGACATTGTGAATGCACCGCCTCTTCACAGTTGTTCGAATGGGCAAGTAGAGCGCTTTCATGGCACTCTTGCAGACATAGCTAGATCTTTTAAACTTGACAAAATGTCTGATGATACAGTTGAGCTGATTCTGAGGGCAACAGTAGCCTACAACCGATCCGTACATTCGGTCACAGACCAAACCCCGGTCACAGACCAAATCGCAAAAGCCCAACGTGACAACATAGAGAGATCCAACCCAAATAGGCAAAATAGAGTTTTTGAGCTAGCCGAAAAAGTGTTCGTAAAGAACAATAAGAGATTGGGAAATAAGTTAACACCCCTTTGCACAGAGGAGGCGATCCAAGCAGACCTAGGAATCCTTTCCATAAGGACAACCTTAAATAGCATTTTACAGATTTATTCCCTCAATCGCATATGCGAAAGTTATTAGATGTCGACGTAGAACACATTACAAATTTGTTGTCCGTGGTAAAAGTGCACCATAGAATGGCAAGGAGCCTAGACTTTTTAGGCTCAGTACTAAAAGGTAATAGCAGGCACGCCAGGAAAATTTTCGGGTGTTTTATAACAAAGTTTGGTAAACAGCTGGTAGCTATATTTTGACCTTTCAAAACATCGATTGATTCAGTACTTCGACTAGTCGAAATCTTTTGAACCGAAATGGCAGCCAACAACAATCTGCGAAATAAGAGCCGAATTGAACTTTTCGAAAACGAAGAGCGAATAAGGCTGATTGAAGAGGTAAAACAGAAGCCAATCTTGTGGGATTTGACCGACAAAAAACACTTCGATCGAATTTGCATAAAAAGTGCCTGGGAAAGCTACATTACTATATCGCCCCTTGATTTTTCTTTCTCGCAAATATGGGTTCACCAGATATTTGCGACGTTTGCGTTTCTGCTCATCATCCGCCTCTTTCAGAACAGCATATAAGCCCATAATTAGGGTATAAGCCCATAATTAGGGTATTAGTCGCTGCTACTTCTCATTTCATGTCCGTTTGGTCTGTTTTCTCACTTTTGTTATTCGCAATTTTATTTATTGGTTTGTTGTGCACAGCTGACGCAACAGTGTCAACTTTTCGGAGATTTTTGGTGTTATGCTGTCACACTGAAGCTTGTAAGCCAGACATCAAAACGTTAAACATTTTGAGCGCCAAAAATATTTTCAGCTACTGGGTACTATATTTAAGCTTAGTACTCAAACTTAAACAATTTTTAGCGGCGTAAAATGCTCAATCTTTTTCTGTCTACGAGCAGAAAGGCAGTGTTGCCAATGCAACACGAACAAATAACAAAAAGTTGAGTGGTAACTCTATACCTCAAATGTAGTTTGTTTTAAATTTGAACATGCAAAGCTGATTTTGGTATAAAGAGGAGAGAATACGCAATGGAAAATGTAAATTAATGTTAATGTAGGAGAAATATGTTATGGCACGCAAGCAGAGCAAGTATTGGGTGCACCCATCTTCTAATGTAGATTCTCCATTTGTATTAATACAAAAAAAAAAAACAAAACTATTCAATTTATGTCCACAAAAACGATTTCAGTTTACGTTCTTGCTTATAATCAACTGATATTGTCGTCGTTATTGACAAAATTCATGCATTCGTCTTCGTTTTCACTTGTGCTCCGGACATTTCTCTGCTATATACCTAGTAAAACTCTAAACAGTTCGATGTTCTTCAAGACCTGTCAAACAGTGCTGGACAACGCCAGTTGCTTATCTGGCAACTCCGATTTTATCGAGTCTCAGGATCTACTAGCGGAGCTAAATGTCAAGTTCTTCTTCTTCACATTCCGCTAGCGTTTTTTATGTGGAGTTCAGGTTTCTACGAGGCCTTTTTTTAACTGTCAGTACTATGCTTTAAGTAAAGATAATAAAACACCATATAAAAGGTCGATAATTTCAATCGAATTGTAGTATTTTTGGCATTTTTAGGTGCGAAAATTTTGACAACAGCTGTTTAGTTTTCTTACTCAAACTTGATTTTGTACTGATTGTTCCAATGGCAACTATATGATATAGTGGTCCGATTTCAACCAAATTTGTTTAGGATGTATAGAACCTTCCTAAATGCATATCCTTTCAGTTTGGTCAAGATATTTTAAACAACTTAAGAGATTTTCATACTAAAACTTGATTTTCGACTGATCGTTCCTATGACAGCTATATTATATAGTGTTTCGATTTCAACCAGATTAGATCAGGATGTATAGGACCATTCCACATGCATATCCTGTCAGTTTGGTCAAATTATTTCAAACAACAAAAGAGATTTTCTTACTAAAACTTGATTTTGAACTGATCGTTCCTATGGCAGCTATATGATATAGTGGTCCGATTTCAACCAAATTTGTTTAGGAGGTATAGAACCTTCCTTAATGCATATCCTGTCAGTTTGGTCAATATATTTTAAACAACATAAGAGATTTTCATACTAAAACTTGATTTTGAACTGATCGTTCCTATGGCAGCCATATTATATAGTGGTCCGATTTCAACCAAATTTGATCAAAATGTATAGGACCATCCGAAATGTAAATTATGTCAGTTTCGTTGGGATATTTCAAACAAAAAAAAAGTTTTTCATACTAAAACTTGATTTTGTACTGATCGTTCCTATGGCAGCTATATGATATAGTGGTCCGATCCAAATTTTAAAACAAACTTGATCTGCGCCCGCTATCCAGGAACCTACATAGCAAGTTTGAAGTCTCTAGCTTTTATAGTTTCTGAGATCCTTTGACTCAAACAGACGGACGGACAGACAGACGGACATGGCTCAATCGACTCGGCTATTGATACTGATCAAGAATATATATACTTTATAGGGTCGGAGATGCTTCCTTCTGCCTGTTACATACATTGCACAAAACCATTATACCCTTTTTGACCATTTTCAATGGGCACAGGGTATAACAAGCAGAACAGTCGAGTGCAATAAGATACCCTGAGCCTAGGTAAAACGCAGCAAGTTCGATTAAGGTATCTCTAGAAAGGACAATAATTTTTATACTAATCCTTAATTATCGACAAATCGTTTCAATTTTTTTTTTAACCCAAGCATATTTATTTAGTTATTGTAGCATGCTAAGAGCAGTCAGCAAAATTAAATTAATTTAGACAAATTAAAGTAATCAGTGAAGAAGTGAAAAAGAAGATAAATTAAATAAATTTAAATCTTGAGTACGAAAAGGATTATAATTGATCCAACATATGTTGCAAAGATTGGGGAAAACCCAGAAAAATCCAATCAAATCAATAGAAAATATTTAAGTTGAAATATAAACTCAAGGGAGATCACTGATCCCAGAGCTCGGAGTCCAGTGAGATCAGAGATTTACCGGAGGTGATTAAAAAGAGAAGCTTTATTAAGGTGGAGAGAGATATTGTTTGCTGTTAAGAGATATAATTCATTATAGTTAGAGCAGAGTACTCTAAAACGATTATGCAAAGCGTAGTCAGTAGTGCATGTAGCCAAAAATAATGGAGCGAAGTTCCTAGTTGCCCTAAAGGTGGCGTTGAAGCTAACACGTTCTAGTAATGATGTAGAGCTAATATCGCCATTAAGGAGGAAGACAACTCCAAGAACTGTTCTACGGTGAGCAAAGGACTGAAAATTGAGAAGCAGAAGTCTGCTTTAATAAGGTGGCGAACGGAGATTTGGATTCCAAGCAAAATCCCGAAGTGCAAAAAGTAGAAATTGCTTCTGTACAGACTCAATTTGATCTTGATATAATCTGTTCTGAGGATTCCAAGCACAAGGACAATATTCAAGAATAGGTCGAACTAAGGAAGTGAATAATAGTTTTGTGACACAAGGGTCGTAAAATTCTTTAGACCAACGCTTTATAAATGCAAAAGTGTCCTTTGCCTTACTAACAATAGAAGAGATATGAAGAGTGAAAACTAATATATTATCAAAGAGGACACTATGATCTTCGACAGTCGATATGCGTTGCAAATTAACTTTATCGATCGAATATGTTTCTAAGTAAGGAGTTACCCTGTTAAATGTCATAAACAGGCATTTAGAAAAATTTTAGTTCAAGTGATTAACAATGCACCAACTATGCATTGAGTTTAAATCATCTTGTAATAGCTTATGGTGTTCAGGCTCCTTATATGGTAATATAAATGCCAAGTTGTTAGCATAAGTTGTTTATACAATTTAATAACGTTCGTAACAAAATTAGATATCAGAAATTTTGGGGAATGGAAACGTTTTCGTCTCTAGACTTTTACCTCGTAAAGAGGTTTTTTTTAGAAGATATCAGACATTTTTGTAATTGTTTATACCAAGTCTCAGTACCATTAAAAAACAAATTCGATCATAATGTTAAAGATAATAAAAAATTCCCAATGGTTACGTTAGGCTGAGATATCTCCAAAAATTATATAAAAAAACAAGTGGGCGGTGCTACAGTCGACCATACTCGACTGTTGGAGACCCCGTACTTACTATGGAAAAGCAACTCCTGGTTTAAAGAAAATAATATAAATCTGTGCATATATATAACATTGTTTCAGGAGGTATAAGACAATAGAAAATTCCCAATCTGCGATTCTGATTGTAGTATCTCCAGAAACAACAAAAATTTGGATACTCAGTATACATTTTCGACCAATCGTTCTATGGCAGCTTTAAATTATAGTAGACCGATTTCAACCAAATAAAACAAAAAGGCTTTTCATACTAAAGCTTGATTTTCGACTGATTGTTCCTATGGCAGCAATATGATATAGTAAACCGTTTTCAACCAAACTCGGTCAGAAAGAATACGATTAACCCAGATGCATATTCTTTTAGATTGGTTGAGCTATCTCAATAAACAAAACAGTTTTTCATACTAAAGCTTGATTTTCGACTGATTGTTCCTATGGCAGCTATATTATATAGAAGACCGATTTCCACCAAACATGGTCGGAATGTATAAAATCACTCCAGATGCATATTCTGTTAGATTGGTTGAGCTATCTCAATACACAAAAAAGTTTTTCATACTAAAGCTTGATTTTCGACTGATTGTTCCTATGGCAGCTATATTATATAGAAGACCGATTTCAACCAAACCTGGTCGGAATATATAAAATCACTCCAGATGCATATTCTGTTAGATTGGTTGAGCTATCTCAATAAACAAAAATGTTTTTTATACTCAAGCTTGATTTTCGACTGATTGTTTCTATGGCAGCTATATGATATAGCAGACCGATTTCAACCAAACCTGGTCAGAATGTATAGAACTATCCTTTATGTATATTCTGTTAGATTGGTTGAGATAACCTTTAAATTGTCGTTTAAAATAAGATATTTCTAATTTGTGGGCGTTAAAGTGGGCGTTGCCAAAATATAAAACAAAGTTGATCTGCTTGCAATATAGACGAACCTACATACCAAGTTTTGAAGGCTCTAGCTCTTACAATCTCTGAGATCTAGGCGCTCTTACAGACGGACGGTCAGACAAACAGACGAACATGGCTATATCGACTCGGCTGTTGATGCTAATCAAGAATATATATACTTTATGGGGTCTGCCACGCCTCCTTCTGCCTGTTACGCACATTTTTTTTTATAACAAAGTTAATAGACCCCTGTACTCTTTTAAGTACGGGGTCTAATAATCAAACTGTATTCGCATTCCTCTTTCGACAAGTTGCTGTAATTGTACTGTCTTTGCCAGACTGATAATGAACAGAACTGAATATGAGTAAATTATTAGTAAAGAATTCAATATTTCCAACAATCAATAGCAGCAAGCAAATAATACAGACCAGATTAAGATAAAAATACAGATTTGGATTAAATTAGTAAGATGGTTTAAAAAAACAAAAAAATTCAAAATGTCAACCATATAATTATTAACGAATGTATATCATCGGATACATTGGGTATATTCGAATGAAATAAATCCTGCTCATATTTACCAATGGTCTTATTACTTCGGACAACTTAAAATCAATTACATTTTTTGGTAGACCATCATGGTTTCGTATTCACCATTTCAAAATTTGTGAAAGAAGTGGTGGAGTTAATACCCATTCCAATTGGAAATGGACAAATCTGGTACAATGGCTTTGTTCAAAAATAAGTAACCGGAATTGGGGAAATTCCCTGCCATTTATTTAAATATGTAAAACTCTTTTTACACAACGAAGCTAACACAAATTCATCGCGAATAAGACGGTATTTTTACCGTCGCACAGTAGCGCCATTTAATTTTTTTCGTTGCAAAAATTATATCTTTTTAACCAAATGAGAAATGATTTTTTTATTTTGTGAAATAATAAATTGAATGGTAACTAAAAAAAATATTTTCAACAATTTTAGATTTTTATGTTTTTTTTAAGGATTTTGTTTTAAATTTAATACCAAAAAAAAAAGATTTTCTTCAAAATATTGATCACAATTTGTTTGAGATATCTCAACCAGTTTGACAGAATATGCATTTGGGATGGTCCAAATTTTGTTGAAATCGGACTACTATATCATATAGCTGCCATAGGAACTATCAGTCAAAAATCAAGTTTTAGTACAAAAAACTTTTTTGTAGTTTGAGACATCTCAACCAATCTTCCAGAATATGCATCTGATATTGTCTTATATAACCTGACCAAATTTGGTTAAAATTGGAGTAATATATCATATAACTGCCGTAGGAACTTGGTCGAGCTATGCACTTTTGATAATATGCACGTGTCAGAATAAGATTTGTGCCTACCTATGATGACTTTATGTCAATATTGTTCTGTGATTGAAAGTTTGACTTTTTCTACGCCCACATAATTATTACCATACCTACATAATGCGAACCTGCCAATTTAAATTTAAAAAAAATACTATAAAATATAAAGCAAAGTACCCAGTAGCTGAAAATATTTTGGGCGCTCAAAATGTTCAATGTTTTGATAATATTCCGAATAACAAAATTGAGAAAATGCTGTTTCCTTGCTGCACTATTTATGAACCAATCGTGTTAAACATTGGTGATTTGTTGCTGGGCATGATCCTACACCCTTAAAACCCTAAATTAAAGGTGATGTCAGTATTTTTCGAATTACGGCCACCACAGTGGGCGTGGCAAAATTTCAACATAAACTGTTGTTGCCTGACTTTATAGGAGTCTGTATTCCAAATTTTGGTGGTATTAGCCCTTACCATCTCTGAGATCCTTTTGTTTACACGGACAGACGGACAAGGGTATATTGACTTTTCGACAAACTTGGTCAGAATGTATAGGACCATCCTATATGCATATTTTGTTAGATTGGCGAGATATACTTTAAATTGTCTTATTAATTAAGATATTTATATTTTATGTAAATATGACATTAATATAAATAATAATAAATATTATATTAATAAATAATAATAATGAAAATTTTAGAAAAAAACGGACGCTCAACACACTGCGCCACTGAGCTATTTTGTAATTAACTTTTTATTGTAGGTTTCATTATTACTGGACTATAAGTCAAACTTCATTGTTGTTGTTGTCTAATTGTTTTGTAATTGTTGCTGTTAAGGTAAAGCAAATATAGGCAAATTTAGCTGATTAATATCTTCACTAATTATTATCCGATCGCAATGAAATTTTCAGCAAATATGGCAGATAATATTGGCTTGGTCTATGCTGAATTAGAACGCTCTATCTTTTAAATTGCCCTAATAATTTAGATTTATTTATTTAGATTTTAAGGCGTTCAAGGGGGCGTGTCTGAAATCTAAAACAAACTTGATCTGCTTGCAATATAGACGGACTTACATACCAAGTTTGAAGTCTCTAGCTCTTATAGTCTCTAAGATCTAGGCGCTCTTACAGACGGACGGACGGACGGACAGACAGACAGACAGACGGACATGGCTATATCGACTCGGCTGTTGATGCTAATCAAGAATATATATACTTCATGGGGTCTGCCACGCCTCCTTCTGCCTGTTACGCACTTTTTAGACCCCGTACTTAAAAAAAGTACAGGGGTCTATTAACTTTGTCATAAAAAAAATGTGTGTAACAGGCAGAAGGAGGCGTGGCAGACCCCATAAAGTATATATATTCTTAATCAGCATCAACAGCCGAGTCGCCTTTCGCACCCTTCGTGATGCTTTCGTCACTAGTGCGGACTGCCGTCCGCAGTGGTTATGAGGAATTTCTACGTTTGGAGTTAACGAAGGAGTAGAATTGTTTAGGATCACGCGCAAATTGATTCTTGCAACGAATGAGATAAATTTCATAGCACTGAGAATTTTTAATTGTAAAATTTGATTTAGCTTTCGAGTATTTTAAAAAGTTTAAATTGGATACAGTCATCTATGGCAGCTATCATACATTTATGATATAAATGAGTGTATGTACCAACTTTCACGATATCATTAAATTTTTTAAATACATTAAAAGGAAAAAATAAAAAAACGAAAATTAAAATATACTTGAATGTCACAATCAAGACTCGAACCCACGACCTTCAACTTACGGGCTCGCATCCTTACCATCAGACCCAGGGACCATTTGTATTACACTGGCAAATGTGTTTTACAAATATTCAAGAAGACAATTTAAATAAACGAAAAACATAAAATCATGCCCGCATCGCCTGGACTCGAACCCGCGTCTCATGTTTAGCTTGCCGCCTATCACTTCGACCACTGCGCCGCTTAGGCAGACGCTGGCTAACTCGATACACATATATACACACATTCTGGCAGAGTAAATATAAAATGAATTAATTAATCATTTTGATTCTATCTCCTTGCTGCCACAAACTTGTTAATATCTTCAATATTTATGAACCTATCCTGTTGAAAATTGGTGATTAGATGCTGGGGATGATCCTACACTCGTTGGCATAAAAATTTAAATTTAAAGATTTTACTTATAACCTTAAACTAAAGGCGATGTCAGGTTTTTTCGAATTTCGCCCCCCACAGTAGGCGTGGCGAAATTTCAATATAAATTCGAGTTGCCTGACTTAATAGGGAGTCTAAATTCCAAATTTGGTGCCCTTACCATCTCTGAGAACCTTTTGTTCACATGGACAGACGGACAAGACTAAATCGACTCGGCTGTTGATGCTGATCGAGAATATATATACTTTATGGTGTCGGAGGTGCTTCCTTCTGCCCGTTACATACTTCTGAACAAAAACTTAATAGACCCGCTCAGGGTATAATAATAAGAAATTGCAAATAATAAAGTAAAAAATTGGA
The DNA here is from genome assembly GCA_035043635.1 of Drosophila rellima. Classification (NCBI taxonomy): domain Eukaryota; kingdom Metazoa; phylum Arthropoda; class Insecta; order Diptera; family Drosophilidae; genus Drosophila; species Drosophila rellima. Next base: position 48,917 of record JAWNMV010000383.1, on the reverse strand, counting down.
CCAGATAAACATGATAAAAGAGTGGCAGCGAGTAATACCCTAATTATTGGATGAATGGCCACATTTCCCAGACTTTTTATAAAAATTCCATCAAAATGTTATTTGTCGGTCAAGTCCCACAATGTTGTTTGATAAACGTGCGCATCACTGATTGAAACAGCCTCATAAAATAATTTCGAACCACTTCGCAAATTATTTTTTTGACACCTTTCAAATTGGATTTCGAAATATCCAAATTGAGATTTTGGTTGAGATATCTTAAACACAAAAAAGTTTTTCATACTAAAGGTTCATTTCATCCGATAGCTTCTAAGGCAGCTTTATGATATGGGAATCCGATTTTGCTGTGCTGAAAGAGTCGAAAGAAGAGCAGGAACGCAAACGGCGCAAATATTGGGTGAACCCATATTTCTAAAAAAAAACCTCTACGAGGTAAAATTCTAGTGACGAAAACATTTCCGTGACCCAAAATTTCGGAAATCTGTAGCTTCTATCGTTTGGATACTGTAAGGATTTGATTTTAGCGGGTTTAAGCGATTTCCCGCTAAGCTAGCGATTTTTGGAAAAGTAAAACAAACGTTTATAGATTCTTAATAGGGAATAGATCCACGTTCACACACTTAAGCTATTTCAACGCTTTGATACAAACAGAAAAACTGACTTTTCATTTCATTTTGGGAAGGCCTTTAAGAATATTAAAATTAATTATCTTTTGAACGACTAGACGGATTGATTGGTTGATTGAGGTTTCATTCGACGCGTATTTTTGATAAGATTGATACCAGAAAATTCAAAAAATTCATTTGCTGCAATCATCTTTCTTTCGCCCGCCCACTTACACCTAATTCTCTCACGAAAAGTAAGAGTCTAAGTATGCACTTTTGTTTGTAAAAACTATATCTTTCTATCAGTATATAGCTCGTTTCGATCGGACAGTCGTTGCGAATTTTCCATTCTTCTTGTGTATATCTTCTAAAAAAACCTCTTTACGAGGTAAAGGTCTAGTGACGAAAACATTTCCATTCCCCAAAATTTCTGATATCTAATTTTGTGACGAACGATATTAAATTGTATAAATAACTTATGCTAAAAAAGAACAGTTTGGCATTCGGCATCTCATTTTGGAAAGGCTTCTAAATTTTTCAAATTTAATTATATTTCGAACCAGTGGTCGGATTTTGATGATCGAGATGTCATTCTAAGCGTACTTTTGATTAGAATAATAATAAAAAGCTCCAACGGCCCCATTTGCTGCAATAATCTAAATATCTCCCCTTCCATTTACACCTGCTTATCTCACGAACCATTGCTAGTCGCCTTTCGCACCCATAGTGATGCTTTCGACACTAGCGCGGACTGCCGTCCGCAGTGATTTACGAGTAAGAATGTTCAAGGGGCGATATGGTAATGTAGCTTTCCCAGGCACTTTTTATGAAAATTCCATCGAGGTGTTTTTTGTTTTCGGTCCAATCCTACAATATTGGTCTCTATTTCATCTCTTCAATCAGACTTATTCGCTGTTCGTTTTCGAAAAGCCCAATTCGGCTACTTTTTTGCCACTTTTTGTTGGCCGCCATTTCTGTTCAAAAAAATTTCGACTAGTCGAAACTCTGAACGAATCGATGTTTTGAAAGGTAAAAAGAAAACTACCAGCTGTTTACCAAACTGTGTTGTAAAACACCCAACAATTTTCTGAGCAGCCCACATTTAGGTACTGAATGCAAGGGTTTATAAAAAGCTTTACAAAATAATTTCGACCCAGTTTGTAACCCTTTTTAAGACCCCGTACTTAAAAAAAAGCAGGGGTATATTAACTTTGTCACAAAAAAAAAACAGGCAGAAGGAGGCGTGGCAGACCCGATAAAGCATATATATTCTTGATTAGCATCAATAGCCAAGTCGATATCGCCATGTCTGTCGGTCCGTCCGTCTGTAAGAGCGCCTAGATCTCACAGACTATAAGAAATAGATACTCCAAACTTGGTATGTAGGTTCGTCTGTGTTGCAAGCAGATCAAGTTTGTTTCAGATTTTGGCGACGTTACCTTGAACGCCTTAAAATCAAATAAATCTTAATTATTAGGGCAATTTAGAAGATAGAGCGTTCTAATTTCATTGCGATCGGATAATAAACAGCGAAGATATTAAACAACTAAATTTTCCTATATTTGCTTTACCTTAAGAGCAACAATCATAATGAGACAACAATTACGTTTGTCCATTAATAATCAAATCTACAATTAAACAGCAGATTTCAATGTTACCCTGTGGCGCAGGGTGTTGAGCGTCCGATATATTTTTTTATATACATTTTTATTTGGGCCATGTGTCCCGGGTTCAAATCCCGGTGCAGGCAGACTTTTTTTTTAATGTTGTTTATTAATGTTACACTGATATTTTATATTAATGTTATATTTTTATACCCGTGCCCATTGAAAATGGTCAAAAGGGTATAATGGATTTGTGCAATGTATGTAACAGGCAGAAGGAAGCATCTCCGACCCTATAAAGTATATATATTCTTGATCAGCATCAATAGCCGAGTCGATTGAGCCATGTCCGTCTGTCTGTCCGTCTGTCCGTCTGTCCGTCTGTTTGAGTCAAAGGATCTCAGAAACTATAAAAGCTAGAGACTTCAAATTTGGTATGAAGGTTGCTGGATAGCGGGCGCAGATCAAGTTTGTTTAAATTTTAGATGCCACGCCTCTTTCGCCCGCCAATCGCAAAAAACGATTATCAGACGCGTTCTTTAATATAAACACTTCTTATTAAACAGGAAGATAAGAAGTAAGCCAATTTAATGACCCTGAAAGTTTCAAGGCGATTGACTATTTAATAGAGAAGATATTTCGAATTTGCTTTTAATTCACATAAATCAAAATCATAGACATAGGCAAGTGCGAGCGAGATAGCATATGCACATTTGTTTGCGCAAAAACATAACAGTGAGCACGTGTACGAAAAGTGCGAACGCAAATACGAGCGATAGGCAAAGTTATCGATATTTGGCTACAATTTCTATCCTATTTTAATATATTAACATGGTTTAAGTTAATACATATTTAAGATTGTGTTAAAATATATGTATGTAGATATTAGTATGCATTGCAAAAAGCGATATGTATAAATGCCACTTTATAATTTTGCACCTCGACACCTCGACGACAGATCGTTTTACAACACTGAAATCTCTGAATTTATAATAATTATTATGTTTAATAATAAGCTAGTAAGCTCGCACATATGTTCAATAGGTTTTCAATTATTATCATTGTATTCAAATGCTTAACAAATTCTGCAAAAAGAATCACAAATCTTAAAGCATAGCACTTAAATTTAAATTTCGCGCGCAATGCAGCAGCCTTAAACAGCTGATTTCGATGATTAAGAAGAGTGGGAGAGATTATTTGGTGTTGCCGGACTTTAGCAAGCTGAGTAAATTTTAGACAATGGCTACTCTTGGCATGAACAACATCGATTTCAGCGACTACGATTACGATTACGAATTACGATTTACTATTTTAATTAAATTAAATACAATTTATTCAATCGGACCACAATATCATATTGCTGTCATAAGGAAGATCAGTCGAAAATAAACTTTTTGGTTGTTTGAAAGATCTCGACCAAACTAATAGGATATGCATTTGAAATGGTCCTATATATCCTGATAAAATTTGATTGAAATCGGACCACTATATCATATAGCTGCCATAGGAACGATCAGTCCAAAATTAAGTTTTAGTATGATAAACTTTTTTGTTGTTTGAGGTATCTCAACCAAACTAACAGAATACGCATTTGGGATGGTATTCTACATCCTGAACAAATTTGGTTGAAATCTGATATCAAATAGCTGCCATAGGAACGAATTTTAAGATAAAGTACGAAAATTTTTGATGTTTTTAGAGATAAGTCAACCAAACTCACAGATTGAGAATTTGTAATTTGGTATAAATCGGTTCACTAGATCACATATGTAGATGTAATACGAACAATTAGCGAAAAAGTTAATGCCGCATCATCACACCTTCGGCATGCCTAACGTAGCGCACCTACGTATGACCTATCGGAGAGCTAGGGCACAGGGTATTATACAGTCGAGCACACTCGACTGTAGCCGGCGCCCACTTGTTAACAATTAAATTTTAGTATATTCCATGTTAGGATGATTAGTAGACTATTTAAATGTTATTCAATTTTAAAATGGTGTTGGTAGAAATCAGAGCTTTAAACTAATTAATCGCTGAAGTCAAGAGGTCTAAGTTGCCGTCGTTAACAATAGTCAGAATTTGTGGGTTCGAATCCAAGCGTGTGCAGCTTTTTTAAAATATTTTATAATTAGCAAACGATGTAGATATTGGTCCCAGGCTCGAATCCCCCAGCTTGCACAGTTATTAATGTCACTTCAATATAATTAAATTCAATGTTAGGATGATCTGTAAAGCCTATTTTAATGTTATTCAATGTTAAAAGGGAGTTGGAAGAAATCAGACCTTTAAAACAATTAATCGCTGAAGTCTTAACATACATATGTGTATTTCATTAACATAATGTTGTGGGTTCATGTGGCCTAGATGACTAAGTTTCCGACTTAAGCATTAATCAAAAATCGCTGGATCAAATTCCAGAGTGTAGCACGTCTTTTAAGTTTTTTTTCATTAGCAGACTTTGTGGGCATTATTCGCTGGTTCGAATTCCAGCTGGGACAGATGTTTTTTTTGTTTCAAGATTTATTAATGTCTTGCTGACTTTTTATATAAGTTTTGTGTTTACATCAATGCAATGATAATATTATATATTTTTTTTGGTTCAATATTTAGAGGACTACGAAATGACCATATCGCTGACTCGCTTACTCTATTGCTTTACTCAATGATACATTCGCTTTTACTTAATTGAATTTAAAATTTTTTTAAGAGAACAGGGGGCGGAGCCTCCAAGTTTTATATGGAGTTGATACCTTTCAAACTTCACTTTCAGCTACTGGATACTATGCTTTAAAAAAGAGGGGCAAAAACGGGCAGCTAAAAGTTTTGAATTAGGTTAAGAAATAAACAGAGAAAATATTTTGAAAATTTGCGAAATATTAAATATAATAAATTATAATTTTTTTTACTCAAAGTTAAAAAATAGTGAAAATATGGAAAGTTGGCAAGAAGCGTCGTATCTGGAGAAACACAAAGTAAACAGCAAAATCTTTAAATTTCAAAATTCTGGTTTTAATAAGGGTAACATATTTGTAATCGTTGAAGAATTCCCTATAAAAAGGGTTTATTCAAAATTTCGGTGGCGCACATGAAATTTTAGATGTTTGTAACTTTATTTCGTCTTCGGCGCCACTGTGCGACGGTATAAAGACGCTCGTCTGATCGACGCATAGGAATCAAAAAAGTTTTTCATACTTAAGGTTAATTTGCATCCGATTGTTCCTATGACAGCTATATGATATAGTAATCTGATTTTGGAAAATATTTTGACTTTTGTTAAAAGTCAGATGTAACGGGAAATGCTTTATTTGGCGGTAAAAAGCCAGATTTGGTGGGGAAAAAGCTAAATTTGGCTGAAGAGTCAAGATTTGGCAAGGAGAGCAAATCTGTGAGTTTAGTTGAGGCATCTCATAAAAAAACATCGTTTTTTCATTCTTAAGGATAGTTTGCATCCGATTATTCCAATGACAGGTATACCAAATATTTATCCGCTTTTGACCAAATTTGTAACAGACAGTCTCAAATATACAAACTGAGTTTGCTTTCGATATCTTAAGAAAGTAAAAAGTTGTGTGCACCAAAGGCTAATTTACATCCTTTTATTCCTATGGCAGCTATATGATTTGATGTAGTGTGTATATGAATTAAATAACACCCTGTATTTAAATACATAAGTTTGCAACACTTTGTTTCATATAAAACCAAACATAAAGCCAAAAGCGCAGAGCCATTTGAGCTTATTGACCTAGGCTTATATTACGCAGCGTGCACCGCTTTTACTCTAGCTGGCCGTCTAGCTGACGGTGCAAATCCCACGCTACGCTTATGTAGCCCAGAGTACCATATTTGTACTGACCAATGCACGCACATACCACACACCCTCTCTCTTTAAATACTGCTCTGCTGCGACAGAGCGATACATATAACAATATCTATATCGTAAGTGTTGAAGCGGACAGAGTTCCGAATAAAGAACATTCTAAAAACCTTTAATTATTACATAAATGGCGACCGTGACGTCAGTTTAAAGGACCGGGACGTTAAATATAAAGGAGATTAAAATAACAACAAAACCATAATTCAACTGTAATAAACAAGCAAAATGAAATGAAGTTTCGAAGGTTCTCAGTTTAAATATCAAGTAAAAGAAATCACCTGTGTTTATGGTAACTTAGAACCATTTTGTTATATATGTATTATAATATATTTATTGTCTCTTATTAAAGCTTATATGCGTTACAATTCTGCGCGTCGCTTTTTAGGAAGGGTTGATTTCTCATTCTTATCGATATCTTTCTTATCCTACTAGCAGCTTATCGATATCTGATAACTTCTTACTTTCTACATTATGTCGCTAGAGGCCGCCACAGGGCCGCCATAGTACTCCCCCTCCAGTGACATTGTCACGAATTGGAAAACCGGACCCGAAAACGTTTTTCGTATGTCCGGGCATTACTGGGTTGTCTTTGCTGTACCTCCAAATTTTCGTCATCCTTAACGAAAAAAGCGGGCTTTAGTCGGTCGACTGAAACTGCCATTTCCTTGTCGTTCACTTTCAACAGATACACTCGGTCAGTTTGACGTTGGATGATTTCATACGGTCCGGAATATGGTTGTTAGAGTCCAGATCCTCAAAAAATTCATTGGGTATTCGAAGCGGTGCTCCATACAAAATCTCTGCAGTGGATGCTTGCAGATCTTGCTTGAAACATGTACGAAGTCCCAGTAATACTCGGTAATAGTTCTAGCCATGAAGTGCCTGAGTTGCACATTAGAGCTGACTTAAAAGATCTGTGCCACCTTGCAATCATGCCGTTGGACTGAGGGTGATACGCCGTCGTGTGAATTCGTTTGCTACCAACTAGTTGAGCCAACTCATTGAAAATAGCGGACTCAAACTGAGTGCCTTGATCGGTAGTAATCGTCTTTGGAGTTCCAAATCGTGATATCCAAGTGGACCAAAACGCAGTTGCTACGGTTTCTGTTGTTATATCTTTCAGTGGCTCGGCTTCAGGCCAGCGGGAAAAACGGTCGATCATCGTTAGGCAATAACGATATCCTTGTTCCAATGGCATGATCACGATGTCTAGATGTACGTGGTCGAATCTTCCATCTGGAACGTTGATCTTGTCAGGCACAAGATGATTATGTTTATGAATTTTTGAGCGTTGACATGCCAAGCAGTTTCTGCACCAACTTATGATTTGGCGATTCATCGAAGGCCAGACGTATTTTTGGCGAATCTGTTGCAGTGTAGATCTGCCACTCGGATGCGACAGATTGTGAACAAAGGCAAATACTTGGTGACGATGGGTCTCTGGAACATATGGTCGAACATATCCAGTTGATACATCGCAATAGATTGATATGTTTTCATCATAGCGTACTTTCTGAAGTTTTAGCGATGAATTGCTGTGCAGTAATTGTTCCAGTTCAGGATCTTCCTCCTGTTTCTGTTTGAAATGTGCCAAATCAACTGCTGTCGGTGAAGTTATTGTACATAGACGAGAAAACGCATCTGCAACAGAATTGTCTGTGCCCTTAATGTGTACAATCAGCGTAGTGTATTGTGAGATGAATCCCAGTTGTCGAAGTTGTCGCGGAGACATCTTTTCGGGGCGCTGTTGAAATGCATACAGTAATGGCTTGTGATCTGTCTTGATAATGAAAGTGCGGGCTTCGATCATATGCTTGAAATACTTTACAGCTTCGAAGATTGCGAGAAGTTCTCTGTCGTAAGTGCTGTAATTCTTCTCTGTATTGCTAAGCTTTTTGGAGAAGAATCCTAGTGGCATCCAGTCGTCGTCTGACTGTTACTGCAAAACAGCTCCGATGGCAACCTCAGATGCGTCGCACACTAGATCGTTTTTCGTTGATCGTTCTTCTTGACATCTCGTAACAGCTCCGAAAGAGGCGCCTGCACGTGTGAGGTGTGTGGTAAACATCTTCGATAATAATTTATCACGCCGAGAAAACGACCGAGCTGATTGATGGTAACTGGACGAGTGTAATTTACAATAGCTTCAATCCGATCCGTAGGTGGCTTTATTCCGTGCTGATTGATGATATAGCTGAGGAAACGTACTTCGATTTCGGTTGTCGCATTTGCTGAGATTGACGCATAAGCCGTGCTTACGCAGGATTTGTAGAACGGAACGGAGGTGTTCTTGGTGTTCAGCCATGGAATTTGACATGATGAGTATGTCATCTATGTAGCAGAACACAAAGTCGATCCCGCGGAAAATGTTATCCATGAATCGTTGAAGCGTTTGTTTGGCATTTTTAAGTCCAAAAGGAATATACATGAACTCAAAAAGACCAAATGGAGTACATACAGCAGTTTTCTGAATGTCGTTTTAGGCCATCGGTATTTGGTAATATGCTTTTACCAGGTCCAGTGTTGAGAATACGGTTTTCTTGTGCAAATTCTCGGTGAAGTCGTGGATGTGAGCGATAGGATAACGATCCGGTGTTGTGGCAGCATTTAGTTTTCGGTAGTCGCCGCAAGCTCGCCAACCGCCATCCTTCTTGGACACCATATGAAGAGGGCTGGACCATGGACTGTTTGACGGTCGACAAATACCTTGCTCAATTAGAAAATTGAACTCCTTTTTAGCGACGGCTAATTTTTCGCCCGCGAGTCGACGGGGACGATCTGACACTGGGCAACCGTTAGTCTCAATGTAGTGACGAACCTCATGCTGTTGTGTAGTTTTAATGGACGGATTTGTGACATCGACGAATTCTTGAAGCAGATCTTGTAGGTTGAGCATGGACTGCACAGTTGAAACAGACGGTTGTCTCACGTCTGCCAAACATGCAGGTGTCGAAAGACCTGTCAAGGAATCAATTAAGCGCTTATTGGTTAGATCAATAAGAAGTCAGCGCCAATGATTGCTGCTTGCACGTCTGCAACGATGAAAGGCCAAGTGGGGCGAAGCCCCAAGTTCAACTCTTCTATGTGACATCCGTATGTGAAAATCGGTGTTTGATTCGCTGCGTATAGTAGAAGATTGCCAGGTTTTGTCTTATGCTTTACCAGCGCTCGTGGTATTACAGAGACCACCGATCCGGAGTCGATGAGGTATTTGATGCTGGACGTTTGATCATAAATATGAAGTCGGCGTTCGGGAATGAGGATGGAATTGTCGCTGATTGAGGTGTCGCTGTCGCCGTCCAGCCCAGTAGACGACAGCTTATTTAGTTTAAAGTTTCATGATGACGTGAGCATGGCAAGCGGCACTTCTGGGCATAATCGCCAAATTTCTGGTGGAAAAAACAGAGTGTCGACTGTTGCGTATCGGCTTGACGATCGGCGTCTCCAGAGCTTGTGTTCTGCTGGCCACGAGCTGGACTGCTCGATTGATTACGGCTTCGATTCCGGGACTGGTCACGAAATTGGCTGGATTGTAGACGTTTGACGTCCTTCTGCATATTCTCAAACTTCTCAGTTAGTGATCGCAATGAGTCTGAAATCTCTTTCAGTGTGCCAGAGCTGCCAACAGCGTTTACTGTTTGATCCGGAGCTGGAGGGCACTGTGGAGAAGACGAGATGGCATATGTTGTGCTTGTGCCGACAGCATCGAGCATTTTGTCAGCTAGCTTTGCGAGTTTGTCAATGTCAGACTCATCCCACACTGAGAGAAGCGGTCGAACTGACTGAGGCATTTCTGCCAAAAAGAGACTGCGAATTATGTTTTCGTTCCCAGGGTCCGGAGCGAGGCGACGCATATGTGCCAGAATCTCGGATGGTTTTAGGCCTGAGGTTCCTCCTCCTTGCAACAGGCGCCGCAATTTCGACTCAGGCGACTCAGCGAATCTTTGAAGCAGACGTGTCTTCAGTGCCTCGTATTTCTCCGTAACAGGTGGACGTATGATTAGGTCTTCTACTGCCAGAACGACTTCATCCTCGAGATGAACGGCGACAAAGTCGAATTTGTCCGTATCATCGCTAACGCTGTGCAAGCAAAACGAACGTTCCACTTGAGCGAACCACAATTCAGGGCTGTTGCGTGTAAATATGGGAAGATGAATTTTGGCACGTTGTGTCGGAGCGCGGAGTGCATCTTGTACAGGAGCGCTGTTCACTCGTAGTACCTCTAGTTGCTGTTGAAGATCTCGAATCTGCTGGGTCAGTTCCTCCGGAGTTGCCGTAACCCAAATTTGTGTTTCTTCTTCGCAGAAATTTAGTCTTCTTCCTTTTAATGTGCGTAAATTGTAACACGGTGCGTGCATAAAAAATGGCGGGTATTTCACCACACAATGAAATCGTTTATGAGACTTTTTTGGCCGATTGAGTTAATGAATCTGCGCTGTTGAAAATCGTCGCAGATCACGTCGGGGTCACCACTATGGTTACTTAGAACCACTTTGTTATGTATGTATTATAATATATTTATTGTCTCTTATTAAAGCTTATATGCGTTACAATTCTGCGCGTCGCTTTTTAGGAAGGGTTGATTTCTCATTCTTATCGATACCTTTTTTATCCTATTAGCAGCTTATCGATATCTGATAACTTCTTACTTTCTACATTATGTCGCTAGAGGCCGCCACATGTCCAGCACCGGTGTCGCCCTCTCCCGGGCTGTGAATTAAACAATAAAAGAACAAGTGAGCTCCGGCTACAGTCGAGCACACTCGACTGTAGAATACCCTGTGCCCTGGCTCTCCGATAGGTCATACGTATGTGCGCTACGTTAGGCATGCCAAAGTTGTGATGATGCGGCATTAACTTGTTGACTAATTGATCGTATTACATCTATATGATCTAGTGAACCGATTTAAACCAAATTGCAAATTCTGAAACTGTAAGTTTGGTTGACTTATCTCTAAAAACAACAATAATTTTCGTACTATATCTTAAAATTCGTTCCTATGGCAGCTATTTGATACCCGATTTCAACCAAACTTGGTCAGGATGTAGAATACCATCCCAAATGCGTATTTTGTTAGTTTGGTTGAGATACCTCAAACAACAAAAAAGTTTATCATACTAAAACTTGATTTTCGACTGATCGTTCCTATGGCAGCTATATCACATAGTGTTTCGATTTTAACCAGGTTTAGTCAGGATGTATGGGACCATTCCACATGGCAATGGCAGCTATATGATATAGTGGTCCGATTTCAACTAAATTTGATCAAAATGTATGGGACCATCCGAAATGTAAATTATGTCAGTTTTGTTGGGATATTTCAAACAACAAAAAAGTTTTTCATACTAAATCTTGATTTTGGGCTGATCGTTCCTATGACAGCTATATGATATAGTGGTCCGATTTCAACCAAATTTGATCAGGATTTATAGAACCTTCCTTAATGCATATCATGTCAGTTTGGTCAAGATATTTTAAGCAACATAAGAGATTTTCATACTAAAACTTGATTTTGAACTGATCGTTCCTATGGCAGCTATATGATATAGTGGTCCGATTTTAACCAAATTTGATCAAAATGTAAAGGACCATCCGAAATGTAAAGCCTGTCAGTTCCGTTGGGATATTTCAAACAAAAAAAAAGTTTTTCATACTAAATCTTGATTTTGGGCTGATCGTTCCTATGACAGCTATATGATATAGTGGTCCGATTTCAACCAAATTTGATCAGGATTTTTAGAACCTTCCTTAATGCATATCCTGTCAGTTTGGTCAAGATATTTTAAACAACATAAGAGATTTTCATACTAAAACTTGATTTTGGGCTGAACGTTCCTATGACAGCTATATGATATAGTGGTCCGATTTAAACCAAATTTTATCAGGATGTATAGGACTAAACCGAAAGCATATCCGGCTAGTTTGGTCATGATATTTCAGACAACAAAAAAGTTTTTAATACTAAAACTTGATTTTGTACTGATCGTTTCTATGGCAGCTATATGATATAGTGGTCCGATCCAAATTTTAAAACAAACTTGATCTGCGTCCGCTATCCAGGAACCTACATACCAAGTTTCTCTAGCTTTTATAGTTTCTGAGATCCTTTGACTCAAACAGACGGACGGACAGACAGACGGACATGGCTCAATCGACTCGGCTATTGATACTGATCAAGAATATATATACTTTATAGGGTCGGAGATGCTTCCTTCTGCCTGTTACATACATTGCACAAAACCAATATACCCTTTTTGACCATTTTCAATGGGCACAGGGTATAAAAATAAATGCGAGGTAGGCAGACCGCCCACGTAGGTGCTAATAGTGAAAATGGCAATGGGAACATATGGGTACTTCACGATAGTATGGGCTCTTCGGGCTCTAATGCCAGCGGAGGAGGCCCTGGCACAAGCGTAGCCTCCAGTGGCATTCACTTCCAACGAGACCAAAGGCGAAAGCGAGTAACTGGGTTTGCTACGCTTAAGAGGAAATTTATACGACGGCGGCGATCATCAAAAGCATGAAATCACGCGCGGGTCTTACGCGACTTTGTGTGTGACTGGACACCCCTTGAATTGGCAGCACTCTGTGAGGAGTTTGAAACATTATCGGCATTAAGAGATTTATCGGTGAGCAAACAGTTCATCAGCTTTCAGCTTTCACTACATACATTATTTATTTGGATAGGTACAAGCGGAATTGGCACTTCCCCCGGCAACTGCATACAAACAAGATCTGGCTGCTCTTTATAACTTACGCTTGTGTACAGATTGTGATCTTGTATTTCGTGGATCAATTTTCCCAGTGCATCGTTCCATATTATCTTCACGTTGTACATATTTTAGAGACTTGCCTTCTGGCTACCCGGGATTTGGCGCGCGCATTTATCTCGAACTCCCTTCGTCGCCAATCGACGGACAAATATTTGCTGCATTTTTGCGTTACTTTTATACAGGCGATCTTTGCGCACATGATCCGACCATTAATATTAATCTTCTTCGTCAGCTTGGGGATGACTTTAAAACACCTAATCCCCTCGAACAAACAGGTTATTACGCTGATGTCGCACTAGCTTTCACAGCGGAGGGTTCAAACGATTGTTTGCGTCAGGACTCCTGAATTCAGAGTATGGGTTCAGACCGAAGCTTGAACTTCCATGCCATAAAGCTATATTAAGTGCGTGTTCGCCTTTCTTTCGTAATCTTATTGCTCGCCGAGTCCGTAACATTGATGAGTACACAGAACGCTCTATACATGTACCCACGCGTATTGTTTTTGACGAAACAGTTATACCGAAGAGATACTTCAAGCAATATACCTAGATACGGTTGATTTGACACTAATATTGCGTGGAGCAGGAACTGGCAGCTCAACCGGCTCTCTTGGCGAGATTCACGCATTAACAAACACTGGTCGTGTTAGACCAACTACTCTTGAAGAAGCCAAATTGGCCGGTTTCTAGAACTTGATATTTTAGCGCAAGGCTGTGAAGACTTGTGGCTATTAAAGTGGGGCTGCCAGTCCCACGGATCCGCTTGGGTTTTTCGATAGGCGTGCCAATACTTGCGCGATGAATTTGCCGCAGTTAGCGCCTCACCAGTGCTTTGTCAGTTGGATAAGGCACAACTTGTACATATATTACAAAGTAACTTTTAACAAGCATCCGAATTGGAGGTATTACAAGCTGTTCTTAAATAGGGTGAACAGGAGCTTATTCGGCGTATGGAAGATCGGGAGCCAAATCTATTATCGCACACTGCCCACTCGGTGGCAAGAAAGGGCGTTAAAAGACGTGATCTTAGTGATATTGAGCGAAATACTTTCGGAACTACTGCCTTTGGTAAGGATGGACCATGTCTTACCGCCAAATAGTTAGGTATTATGTCAAGCTATACGTCGTGGTCTTGACAGTACACCGCCATCGCAAATGATTGGCGACGAACGTGAAAATTTACGTGGTAATGCTTGGATACGCGGAGGAAAAACTCAAGGTCTTTTTGTACGACCACGACTCTTCATGCCGTATTTTGAGGAGGTAAAAGCATTACTAGAAGATCGAATGGCCTCATCACATCATCATGCGTATGCGAAGGTCACGGCATTTTCCTGATATTCCGGACAATGGAGCTCCATCGACTCAAACAGATGAATGTATATTAGAAGATGAAGAAAAAAGTCCGCCAACGACGCCGGCAGCTACAGACTCCGCTCACCATATAACTGTCAATGGCTTCATCAGCGTCTTCAGTGTGCGGTACAGATTCTGTGCAACCATGTTATAGTCGAAATTTAACATTCCCACGTCATCAATTAAGTAGTATACTCGGTGTAAAAACTCTTTTGGCAACCAACTCGGGCATAGACAGGATAGTTGAAAGCCGTTCTAATGGATTAGAAACCGGTAATGGACATCTTTCTGATGTGATGCCCAATGTGGCCATGGCTACTGCGTCCTTAGGTCAGCTAAATCTTACAACAGCAGGCTCTGGTTGCGTTGGTAGTCCCAGTAATCGCCTAATTGATAGTAAAAATGATATGTCCTAAAAGCTTGCCGCTAGATTTAGGAGATGGCCCGAGTCCTCACATAATCAATAGTGCTGCTGGTGTAATAACTTTGCATAATTTACAAGTGAGTACTTATCTAATATTCTATTAAGTGCTTATCGAACTAATAAAAACATCCAATGCAGCATCAACTGCCGCAGAGCAACTACAACCACATCATGCAGCGCTCGATCTCGCCGTTTGATATTCTGCGACAGGGGCAGCTATCGCCGGCTCCTCAACAACATCCTTCAGGTGCTTTGAATTCCGGGCCACCTAGATTTGTATAGGCGTTGCCATTGGCTTCCGTTAATGGGCTTTTACTTTAGCACTTCTTTCTAAAAAATATAATTAATATTACAATTTCAGATATATTAGGTAATTTAACGCAAATTAATATAATTAGCGTACGAAAATTTAAAATAAAAAAAAGATCTTTAAAATTTAGGCTTTTAACGACGATTTGTTATTATCCAATTTTGATGTAATTGGCGTTTGTACAAAAGAGAAACGATAAATACCAACATACTTATTTAGTTTAAAGTTTCATGATGACGTGAGCATGGCAAGCGGCACTTCTGGGCATAATCGCCAAATTTCTGGTGGAAAAAACAGTGTCGACTGTTGCGTATCGGCTTGACGATCGGCGTCTCCAGAGCTTGTGTTCTGCTGGCCACGAGCTGGACTGCTCGATTGATTACGGCTTCGATTCCGGGACTGGTCACGAAATTGGCTGGATTGTAGACGTTTGACGTCCTTCTGCATATTCTCAAACTTCTGAGTTAGTGATCGCAATGAGTCGGAAATCTCTTTCAGTGTGCCAGAGCTGCCAACAGCGTTTACTGTTTGATCCGGAGCTGGAGGGCACTGTGGAGAAGACGAGATGGCATATGTTGTGCTTGTGCCGACAGCATCGAGCATTTTGTCAGCTAGCTTTGCGAGTTTGTCAATGTCAGACTCATCCCACACTGAGAGAAGCGGTCGAACTGACTGAGGCATTTCTGCCAAAAAGAGACTGCGAATTATGTTTTCGTTCCCAGGGTCCGGAGCGAGGCGACGCATATGTGCCAGAATCTCGGATGGTTTTAGGCCTGAGGTTCCTCCTCCTTGCAACAGGCGCCGCAATTTCGACTCAGGCGACTCAGCGAATCTTTGAAGCAGACGTGTCTTCAGTGCCTCGTATTTCTCCGTAACAGGTGGACGTATGATTAGGTCTTCTACTGCCAGAACGACTTCATCCTCGAGATGAACGGCGACAAAGTCGAATTTGTCCGTATCATCGCTAACGCTGTGCAAGCGAAACGAACGCTTGAGCGAACCACAATTCAGGGCTGTTGCGTGTAAATTTGGGATGATGAATTTTGGCACGTTGTGTCGGAACGCGGAGTGCATCTTGTACAGGAGCGCTGTTCACTCGTAGTACCTCTAGTTGCTGATGAAGATCTCGAATCTGCTGGGTCAGTTCCTCCGGAGTTGCCGTAACCCAAATTTGTGTTTCTTCTTCGCAGAAATTTAGTCTTCTTCCTTTTAATGTGCGTAAATTGTAACAAGGTGCGTGCATAAAAAATGGCGGGTATTTCACCACACAATGAAATCGTTTGTGAGACTTTTTTGGCCGATTGAGTTAATGAATCTGCGCTGTTGAAAATCGTCGCAGATCACGTCGGGGTCACCACTATGGTTACTTAGAACCACTTTGTTATGTATGTATTATAATATATTTATTGTCTCTTATTAAAGCTTATATGCGTTACAATTCTGCGCGTCGCTTTTTAGGAAGGGTTGATTTCTCATTCTTATCGATACCTTTTTTATCCTATTAGCAGCTTATCGATATCTGATAACTTCTTACTTTCTACATTATGTCGCTAGAGGCCGCCACATGTCCAGCACCGGTGTCGCCCTCTCCCGGGTTGTGAATTAAACAATAAAAGAACAAGTGAGCTCCGGCTACAGTCGAGCACACTCGACTGTAGAATACCCTGTGCCCTGGCTCTCCGATAGGTCATACGTATGTGCGCTACGTTAGGCATGCCAAAGTTGTGATGAAGAGGTTTAGTCAGGATGTATGGGACCATTCCACATGGCAATGGCAGCTATATGATATAGTGGTCCGATTTCAACCAAATTTTTTTATGATGTATAGAACCTTCCTAAATGCATATCCTGTCAGTTTGGTCAAGATATTTTAAACAACAAAAGAGATTTTCATACTAAAACTTGATTTTGAACTGATCGTTCCTATGGCAGCTATATGATATAGTGGTCCGATTTCAACCAAATTTGATCAAAATGTATAGGACCATCCGAAATGTAAATTATGTCAGTTTCGTTGGGATATTTCAAACAACAAAAAAGTTTTTCATACTAAATCTTGATTTTGGGCTGATCGTTCCTATGACAGCTATATGATGTCGTGGTCCGATTTCAACCAAATTTGATCAGGATGTATAGAACCTTCCTAAATGCATATCCTGTCAGTTTGGTCAAGATATTTTAAAGGACAAAAGAGATTTTCATACTAAAACTTGATTTTTAACTGATCGTTCCTATGGCAGCTATATGATATAGTGGTCCGATTTCAACCAAATTTGATCGAAATGTAAAGGACCATCCGAAATGTAAATCCTGTCAGTTCCGTTGGGATATCTCAAACAACAAAAAAGTTTTTCATACTAAATCTTGATTTTGGGGCTGATCGTTCCTATGACAGCTATATGATATAGTGGTCCGATTTCAACCAAATTTGTTCAGGATTTATAGAACCTTCCTAAATGCATATCCTGTCAGGTTGGTCAAGATATTTTAAACAACATAAGAGATTTTCATACTAAAACTTGATTTTGGGCTGATCGTTCCTATGACAGCTATATGATATAGTGGTCCGATTTAAACCAAATTTTATCAGGATGTATAGGACTAAACCGAATGCATATCCTGCTAGCTTGGTCATGATATTTCAGACAACTAAACTTTTAATACTAAAACTTGATTTTGTACTGATCGTTCCTATGGGAGCTATATGATATAGTGGTCCAATCCAAATTTTAAAACAAACTTGATCTGCGTCCGCTATCCAGGAACCTACATACGAAGTTTGAAGTCTCTAGCTTGTATAGTTTCTGAGATCCTTTGACTCAAACAGACGGACGGACAGACGGACAGACAGACGGACATGGCTCAATCGACTCGGCTATTGATACTGATCAAGAATATATATGCTTTATAGGGTCGGAGATGCTTCCTTCTGCCTGTTACATACATTGCACAAAACCAATATACCCTTTTTGACCATTTTCAATGGGCACAGGGTATAAAAATAAATGCGAGGTAGGCAGACCGCCCACGGTGCTAATAGTGAAAATGGCAATGGGAACATATGGGTACTTCACGATAGTATGGGCTCTTCGGGCTCTAATGCCAGCGGAGGAGGCCCTGGCACAAGCGTAGCCTCCAGTGGCATTCACTACCAACGAGACCAAAGGCGAAAGCGAGTAACTGGGTTTGCTACGCTTAAGAGGAAATTTATACGACGGCGGCGATCATCAAAAGCATAAAATCACGCGCGGGTCTTACGCGATTTTGTGTGTGACTGGACACCCCTTGAATTGGCAGCACTCTGTGAGGAGTTTGAAACATTATCGGCATTAAGAGATTTATCGGTGAGCAAACAGTTCATCAGCTTTCAGCTTTCACTACATACA
The DNA here is from genome assembly GCA_035043635.1 of Drosophila rellima. NCBI lineage: Eukaryota > Metazoa > Arthropoda > Insecta > Diptera > Drosophilidae > Drosophila > Drosophila rellima. The sequence continues at coordinate 30,579 of JAWNMV010000383.1, read as the reverse complement.
TTATTTATTTGGATAGGTACAAGCGGAATTGGCACTTCCCCCGGCAACTGCATACAAACAAGATCTGGCTGCTCTTTATGACTTACGCTTGTGTACAGATTGTGATCTTGTATTTCGTGGATCAATTTTCCCAGTGCATCGTTCCATATTATCTTCACGTTGTACATATTTTAGAGACTTGCCTTCTGGCTACCCGGGATTTGGCGCGCGCATTTATCTCGAACTCCCTTCGTCGCCAATCGACGGACAAATATTTGCTGCATTTTTGCGTTACTTTTATACAGGCGATCTTTGCGCACATGATCCGACCATTAATATTAATCTTCTTCGTCAACTTGGGGATGACTTTAAAACACCTAATCCCCTCGAACAAACAGGTTATTACGCTGATGTCGCACTAGCTTTCACAGCGGAGGGTTCAAACGATTGTTTGCGTTAGGACTCCTGAATTCAGAGTATGGGTTCAGACCGAAGCTTGAACTTCCATGCCATAAAGCTATATTAAGTGCGTGTTCGCCTTTCTTTCGTAATCTTATTGCTCGCCGAGTCCGTAACATTGATGAGTACACAGAACGCTCTATACATGTACCCAGGCGTATTGTTTTTGACGAAACAGTTATACCGAAGAGATACTTCAAGCAATATACCTAGATACGGTTGATTTGACGCTAATATTGCGTGGAGCAGGAACTGGCAGCTCAACCGGCTCTCTTGGCGAGATTCACGCATTAACAAACACTGGTCGTGTTAGACCAACTACTCTTGAAGAAGCCAAATTGGCCGGTTTCTAGAACTTGATATTTTAGCGCAAGGCTGTGAAGACTTGTGGCTATTAAAGTGGGGCTGCCAGTCCCACGGATCCGCTTGGGTTTTTCGATAGGCGTGCCAATACTTGCGCGATGAATTTGCCGCAGTTAGCGCCTCACCAGTGCTTTGTCAGTTGGATAAGGCACAACTTGTACATATATTACAAAGTAACTTTTAAGAAGCATCCGAAATGGAGGTATTACAAGCTGTTCTTAAATAGGGTGAACAGGAGCTTATTCGGCGTATGGAAGATCGGGAGCCAAATCTATTATCGCACACTGCCCACTCGGTGGCAAGAAAGGGCGTTAAAAGACGTGATCTTAGTGATATTGAGCGAAATACTTTCGGAACTACTGCCTTTGGTAAGGATGGACCATGTCTTACCGCCAAATAGTTAGGTATTATGTCAAGCTATACGTCGTGGTCTTGACAGTACACCGCCATCGCAAATGATTGGCGACGAACGTGAAAATTTACGTGGTAATGCTTTGATACGCGGAGGAAAAACTCAAGGTCTTTTTGTACGACCACGACTCTTCATGCCGTATTTTGAGGAGGTAAAAGCATTACTAGAAGATCGAATGGCCTCATCACATCATCATGCGTATGCGAAGGTCACGGAATTTTCCTGATATTCCGGACAATGGAGCTCCATCGACTCAAACAGATGAATGTATATTAGAAGATGAAGAAAAAAGTCCGCCAACGACGCCGGCAGCTACAGACTCCGCTCACCATATAACTGTCAATGGCTTCATCAGCGTCTTCAGTGTGCGGTACAGATTCTGTGCAACCATGTTATAGTCGAAATTTAACATTCCCACGTCATCAATTAAGTAGTATACTCGGTGTAAAAACTCTTTTGGCAACCAACTCGGGCATAGACAGGATAGTTGAAAGCCGTTCTAATGGATTAGAAACCGGTAATGGACATCTTTCTGATGTGATGCCCAATGTGGCCATGGCTACTGCGTCCTTAGGTCAGCTAAATCTTACAACAGCAGGCTCTGGTTGCGTTGGTAGTCCCAGTAATCGCCTAATTGATAGTAAAAATGATATGTCGTAAAAGCTTGCCACTAGATTTAGGAGATGGTCCGAGTCCTCACATAATCAATAGTGCTGCTGGTGTAATAACTTTGCGTAATTTACAAGTGAGTACTTATCTAATATTCTATTAAGTGCTTATCGAACTAATAAAAACATCCAATGCAGCATCAACTGCCGCAGAGCAACTACAACCACATCATGCAGCGCTCGATCTCGCCGTTTGATATTCTGCGACAGGGGCAGCTATCGCCGGCTCCTCAACAACATCCTTCAGGTGCTTTGAATTCTGGGCCACCTAGATTTTTATAGGCTTTGCCATTGGCTTCCGTTAATGGGCTTTTACTTTAGCACTTCTTTCTAAAAAATATAATTAATATTACAATTTCAGATATATTAGGTAATTTAAAAACAAATTAAATAATCTTTAAAATTTAGGCTTTTAACGACGATTTGTTATTATCCAATTTTGATGTAATTGGCGTTTGTACAAAAGAGAAACGATAAATACCAACATACCAATATTTGACGATATTTAAAGTACATCTTTTTCTTTTTATAACAATAAAAAACTAATTCACAGCTCCATATATGTATATTAAAATACGTTTAGCTTACAAAAGCTTTTACATAATTAATAATAAGGCTTCCTTTTAACGTGTTATCAGATAAAAACTAGTGGGCGGTGCTACAGTTGAGCATACTTGACTGTCGGAGACCCCGTTCTAACTATGGAAAAGCAACTCCTGATTAAAAGAAAATAATATAAATCTGTACATATATAAAACATTGTATCAGGAGGTATAAGACAACAGAAAATTCCCAATCTGCGAGTCTGATTGTGGTATCAGTATACATTTTCGACCAATCGTTCCTATGGCAGCTTTATAATATAGTAGACCAATTTCAACCAAATAAAACAAAAAAGTTTTTCATACTAAAGCTTGATTTTCGACTGATTATGGCAGCTATATGATATAGCAGACCGATTTCAACCAAACCTGGTCAGAATGTATAGAACTATCCTTTATGTATATTCTGTTAGATTGGTTGAGATAACCTTTAAATTGTCGTTTAAAATAAGATATTTCTAATTAAAGTTAAAGTGGGCGTGGCCGAAATATAAAACAAACTTGATCTGCTTGCAATATAGACGAACCTACATACCAAGTTTGAAGGCTCTAGCTCTTACAGTCTCTGAGATCTAGGCGCTCTTACAGACGGACGGTCAGACAGACGGACGGTCAGACAGACAGACGGACATGGCTATATCGACTCGGCTGTTGATGCTAATCAAGAATATATATACTTTATGGGGTCTGCCACGCCTCCTTCTGCCTGTTACGCACTTTTTTTTTATGACAAATTTAATAGACCCCTGTACTTTTTTTAAGTAGGGGGTCTAAAAAGTATTACAAACTGGCTCGAAATTATTTTGTAAGGCTATTTCCAAACTCTTGTATTCAGTACCTAAATGTGGGCTGCTCAGAAAATTTTCGGGTGTTTTACACACAGTTTGGGAAATTTTTTTTGTCCTTTCAAAACATCGATTCAATTAGTGTTTCGACTAGTCGAAATATTTTTGATGAGAAAAGGCGGCAACTACAAGCAGCAAAATAAGAGCAGCAAAATAAGAGCCGAATTGAGCTTTTCGAAAACGAAGAGCGAATAAGGCTGATTGAAGAGGTTAAACAGAGGCCAATGTGGTGGAACCTGACCGAAAAAGAATATGTAGGTAGAATTTTTATAAAAAGTGTCTGGGAAAGCTACGTTACTATATCGCCTCTTGATGTTTCTTTCTCGCAAATATGGGTTCACCCAATATTTGCACCGTTAGCGTTCCTGCTTTTTCCGCCTCTTTCAGAACAGCATATAAGTGGATATTAGGGTATTACTCGCTGCCACTTCTCATATCCTGTTCATTTGGTCCATTTTCTCACTTTTGTTTTTCGCAATTTTATTTATTTGTTTGTTGTGCACTGTGACGCAACAGTTTGACCAGTCAACTTTACAGAGGTTTTTCGTGTAATGCTGTCACACTGCAGTTTGTAAGCCAGATATCAAAACATCGAACATTTTGAGCGCCCAAAATGTTTTCAGCTTCTGAGTACTTTATTTAAATCAATGAGCAATTGAGATGTAACTGATTGACAAAATACCAAAGTTGCATAGCGCTCTGCCTTGTAGCCACTTCAAAACATATTCTAAGTGCTACAAAAACTTGAAACAGCGTTTAAATAACTCTCTATTGCTCTGCCCATATTGCAGACAAATAGTTATAAATCATTTAAAAGCTTACCAATAAAGTATGAATTCATTATTATTCAATCTTAAAATTGACTTAGGTAAGGGGGAAGGCAAAAGTTTTGTTTCTAAAAAACGAGCACTTTCACAATCCTTTCTCAATACAATGCACGCAATTCCAGCTAATAAAAATTTTAATTACCAATGCCAAAAAACAGCAGATGTGCCCTACTGCTTAAAGTTATCTTTATAATAGGTTAGGATTAAGGGCGGATAATTCGCTAAAGCTTACAAAAGAATGGATTTTTATAATAAAGCACAGTATCCAGTAGCAGGAAATCCAGTTTGAAAGGAGTCAACTCCATTTAAAAAAGGGTTGCGAAGTCGTGCGAAATTATTTCGTGAGGATGGGCTGAAAAAAGTGGCCATTAATCCCATAAGTAGTGTAATACTCGTTGCCACTTCTCTCATCGTATTCATTTGGTAAATTTTCTCACTTTTATTATTTGCAATTTTTATGCCCTGAGCGGGTATTTTAAGTTTGCTCAAAGCAGAAGGAAGCATCTCCGACACCATAAAGTTTATATATTCTCGATCAGCATCAACAGCCGAGTCAATATACCCTTGTCCGTCTGTCCGTGTAAAAAAAAGGATCTCAGAGATGCTAAGGGCTAGGACCACCAAAATTTGGAATATAGACTCCTATAAAGTCAGGCAACAACAGTTTATGTTGAAATTTTGCCACGCCCACTGTGGTGGCCGTAATTCGAAAAATACTGACATCACCTTTAATTTAGGGATTTAAGGGTGTAGGATCATGCCCAGCAACAAATCACCAATGTTTAACACGATTTGTTCATAAATAGTGCAGATATTAACAATTTTTTGACAGCAAGGAAATATAATTAAAATGATTAATATATTCATTTTATATTTACTCTCCCTAAATGTATGTATATATGTATATTAAGTTAGCCAGCATCTGCATTACCGGCACAGTGGTCGAAGTGATAAGTGGGCGGCATGCTAAACATGAGACCCGGGTTCGAGTCCGGGCGGTGAATGCAGAATTTTATGTTTTTAGTTTAATTAAATTGTCTGCTTGAATGTATGGTTGAGATGATCAAATATTTTTTATTTTCGTTTTATTTTTATATTTTGCTCCTTTTAATGCATTTAAAAAAATTAATGATATCGTGTAAGTTGGTACATACATACATATATGTATGATAGACGCCATAGAAACGGTTGGCCGATAATTAAGGATTAGTATACAAATTATTACCCTTTTATAGAGATATCTTAATCGAACTTGCTGCGTTTTGCTTAGGTTCAGGGTATCTTACTGTCGCGGGTACTCGACTGTTCATATTGTTTTATTAATAAGCTACTGTAACAAACACTAAAACAAAATACCAGGGACCGTAAAAACTTACCTGGTTCGTGAGATAATCAGGAGTAAGTGGGAGGGGCGAAATTTAGATTATTTATAAATGCATTAAATAAAACCCTGTATTTAAATACATAAGTTTGCGACGCTTTGTTGCATACAATAACAAACATAAAACCAAAAGCGCAGAGCCACTTGAGCTTTTTGACTCAGGATCACATTACGTAACGCGGACCGCTATTACTCTAGCTGGCCGTCTAGCTGACTGCGCAAATCCCACGCTACGCTTATGTAGGGCAAACCCAGAGTACCATATTTGTACTGACCAATGCATGCACATACCACACCCTCACTCTCTTTTAATTATGCTCATATATACATATAACAATGTCTATATCTTAAGTTTTCAAGCGGCGGAGTTCCGAATAAAGAACATTCGTAAAACCCAACTTAATGAAGACAGTCATATCTATTTGGACCTTAATCTTTACAATGGTAATCTGAGTTTGACCAAACTTATTCCTATTGTTCCTATGATAGCTACATATATGATAAAGTAACCGATTTTGACTAAATTTGTATAGGATGTAACAGCCAGTCACAAATATACAATCTGTTTGGGGTTTGTGTATACTTAAGATTAATTTGCATCCAATTGTTCCTATAACAGCTATATGATATGGTAATCCGATTATACTTTAAATATACAAAATAAAAATCAAAGAAAAATTAAAAGTAAAGCCAGTTTTTGTTAACAAAAGTTTGCAGTTCTTTATTCTTATTTTAATATTATTTATGCAATTTCACAACGAGCACAACCTCTTCCAAAGTAATTATCGAAGTTAGTTGTACAGATATAACCTATAGAGAACGCATCCCAAACAAACGAAATGGCACATGCAGATGACCTCACATTGAAAATTTCCCCTGGGACCTAATGGCAGGGACTTTATTTTTGCAGCCGCTTCAGTCGACTGGCAGAGCTCGTAGCTTGCACAGCTATGGAAATCAAAAACATGCGCACTGTGAAATATCTCTACTATCAAAACTTTTTACCCTCATTATTTTTAACATAAGAACATCGTAGAATTTATAAACTCATTAAAAATAAAATCAATGATTTGTTTTATCAGGTTTAAATATTTTATTCACTTTAAAAATTGTATATTAAAAACAAGGGGGCGCCGGCTACAGTCGAGTGTGCTCGACTATATAATACCCTGTGCCCTAGCTCTCCGATAGGTCATACGTAGGTGCGCTACGTTAGGCATTCCGAAGGTGTGATGTTGTTCGTATTACATCTATGTGATCTAGTGAACCGATTTAAACCAAATTACAAATTCTCAATCTGTGAGTTTGATTGAATTATCTCTAAAAACAACAATAATTTTCTTACTTTATCTTAAAATTCGTTCCTATGGCAGCTATTTGATATCAGATTTCAACCAAACTTGTTCAGGATGTAGAATACCATCCCAAATGCGTATTTTGTTAGTTTGGTTGAGATACCTCAAACAACAAAAAAGTTTATCATACTAAAACTTGATTTTCGACTGATCGCTCCTATGGCAGCTATATCACATAGTGTTTCGATTTTAACCAAGTTTAGTCAGGATGTATGGGACTATCCCACATGCATATTGTCTCAGTTTGGTTGACATATCTTAAGCAACAAAAAGGTTTTTCATTCCAAAACTCGATTTTCGACTGATCGTTCCTATGGACACTATATTATATAGTGTTTTGATTTCAACCAGATTTGATCAGGATGTATAGGACCATTCCACATGCATATCCTGTCAGTTTGGTCAAATTATTTCAAACAATAAAAAAGCTTTTCATACTCAAACTTGATTTTGTACTGATTGTTCCAATGGCAGCTATATGATATAGTGGTCCGATTTCAACCAAATTTGCTTAGGATGTATAGAGCCTTCCCAAATGCATATCCTGTCAGATTGGTCGAGATATTTTAAACAACATAAAAGGTTTTCATACTATACCTGATCGTTCCTATGGCAGCTATATGATATAGTGGTCCGATTTCAAACAAATTTTATCAGGATATATAAGACCATTTCAAATGCATATCCTATTAGTTTGGTCGAGATCTTTCAAACAACAAAAAAGTTTATAATCGACTGATCGTTCTTATGACAGCAATATGATAATGTGGTCCGATTGAATAAATTGTATTTAATTTAATTAAAATAGTAAATCGTAAATCGTAAATCGTAAACGTAATCGTAATCGTAATCGCTGAAATCGATGTTGCTCATGCCAAGAGTAGCCATTATCTAAAATTTGCTCAGCTTGTTGAAGTCCGGCAACACCAAATAATCTCTCCCACTCTTCTTAATCATCGAAATCAGCTGTTAAAGGCTACTGCATTGCGCGCGCAATTTAAATTTAAGTGCTATGCTTTCATATTTGTGATTCTTTTTGCAGAATTTGTTAAGCATTTGAATACAATGATAATAATTGAAAACCTATTGAACCTATGTGCGAGCTTACTAGCTTTTTATTAAACATAATAATTATTATAAATTCAGAGATTTCAGTGTTGTAAAATGATCTGTCGTCTCTCCTGCAGGAGAACGCATAGCACTCAGCTTTTGTCGAGGTGCAAAATTATAAAGTGGCATTTATACTTATCGCTTTTTGCAATGCATACTAATATCTACAACTAACTTAAGCCATGTTAATATATTAAACTAGGATAGAAATTGTAGCCAAATATCGATAATTTTGCCTATTGCTCGTACTTGCGTTCGCACTCTTCGTACATGTGCTCACTGTTATGTTTTTGCACAAACAAATGTGCATATGCTATCTCGCTCGCACTTGCCTATGTATATGATTTTGTTTTATGTGAATTAAAAGCAAATTTGAAATATCTTCTCTATTTAATAGTCAATCGCTTTGAAACTTTCAGGGTCATTAAATTGGCTTACTTCTTATCTTCCTGTTGAATTAAGAAGTGTTTTATTAAAGATCGCCTCTGATAATCGTTTGCGATTGGCAGGCCAAAGAGGCGTGGCATCTAAAATTTAAAACAAACTTGATCTGCGCCCGCTATCCAGGAACCTACATACCAAGTTTGAAGCCTCTAGCTCTTATAGTCTCTGAGATCCTTTGGCTCAAACACACGGACAGACGGACATAGCTCAATCGACTCGGCCTTTGATACTGATCAAGAATATATATACTTTATACTTTATAGGGTCGGAGATGCTTCCTTCTGCCTGTTACATACTTTGCACAAAACCATTATACCCTTTTTGACCATTTTCAATGGGCACGGGTATAACTAGAGGGCTTCGCCCCCTGTCGCTTCGCTCGCCAGCCCCCAATTTGCTCCGCTCGCAGAATTGAAAGGCTGGTCTTTTATCCGGCTTGTGAAGATTATGCTGAATCACAATTTTATATATTATAAGATTTTTTGTTAAAATTCATATACATTTAAATTTCGTGTCCATTGCTATACTTATTTTTTCCATGTAACTGGACTTTGCCTAAAAATCAGGCAAAAAAGATAAATTTCCTGAAATAGTAAATATTTGGCAAGAAGAGTTAATTTGCGAGTTTCGTACTAAAGGTTAATTAATTTAATTTACATGATAAAGAAATCCGACTTTGACCAAATTTGGTCGGGTTGTAAGAGTTAGTCTCAAATCTTCTAAAAAAAAACTTCTTTACATTTCCATGCCCCAAAATTTCTGATATCCAAGCTTGTGACGAACGATATTAAATTCTATACATTTATTACTTAAAAAAAAAAAGTTTTGCTTTCGGCACATTGCGCAATAAAGTTCCTGTCTTTCTTATCGTTCGTCACAAAATTTGATATCAGAAATTTTGGGGCATGGAAATGTTTTTGTCACTAGAATTTTAATAAGGTCCCGATCCTTCTTACCTAATAAAAATAAGTTTCTTGTGCAGTGCCGAATGCCAAACTGTTTTTTTTAGCATAAGTTATTTATAGACTTAAATATCGTTCGTAACAAAATTGGATATCAGAAATTTTGGGGAATGGAAATGTTTTCGTCACTAGACTTCTACCTCGTATAGAGGTTTCTTTAGAAGATATCAGAAATTTTTGTCATTGTCTATACCAAGTCTCAGTACCATTAAATAACAAATTCGATCATAATGTTAAAGATAACATAAAATTACCATATTGAGAGTTCTGTTGGGATACCTCAAAAGACAACAAACAATTTCGTACTAAATATTAATTTTCGACTGACCGTTCCTATGGGAGCTATATGATATAGTGGTCCGATTTCAAATAAATTTGATCAGGATATAAAAGACCACACCAAATGTCAGATTGGTCGAGATATTTCAAGAAACAAAAAATTTTTTCATACTAAAACTTGATTTTGGACAGATCGTTCAAATGCTAACTATATGATATAATGGTCCGATTTCATCCAAATTTGATCAGGATGTATGAGACTATCCCAAATGCATATCCTGTCAGATTGGTCGAGATATTTTAAACAACATAAAAGGTTTTCATACTATAACTGATCGTTCCTATGGCAGATATATGATAAAGTGGTCAGATTTCAACCAATTTTATTTAGGATGTATAAGACCATCCCAAATACATATCCTATCAGATTAGACGAGATATTTCAAACAACAAAAACGTTTTTCATTCTAAAACTTGATTTTGGACTGATCGTTCCTATGGCAGCTATATGATATAGTGGTTGGATTTTACCCAAATGTGATCAAGATATATGATACCATCTTAGATGCATATTCTGTCAGTTTGGTTAACTTATATCAAACAACAAAAAAGTTTTTCATACTAAAGCTTGATTTTGGTCTGATCGTTCCCATGGCAGCTATATGATATAGTGGTCCGATCTTAATTTTAAAACAAATTTGATCTGCGCCCGGTATCCAGGAACCTACATACCAAGTTTGAAGTCCCTAGCTATTATAGTCTCTGAGATCCTTTGGCTCAAACACACTGACAGAATATATATATGGTCGGAGATGCTTCATTTTGCCTGTTACATATATTGCATAAAACCATTATAGCCTTTTTGACCATTTTCAATGGGCACAGGGTATTAAAAAATGCATACTAAATCATAATTTTCGATGAATCGTTTCTATGGCAGTTATGTGCTATAGGAGACCAATATAAACCACCACAGATGTCTAATTGTCAGATTGGTTAAGATATCTCAAACAACAAAAAAGTCTTTCTTATTAAATCTGATTTTCGACTGATCCTTCCTATGGCAGCTACATGATTTAATGCTCCGATTTCATCAAATTTGGTCGGGATGTATGGAACCATCTCTGATGCTTATTCTGACAGTTTGGTTGAGATATCTCAAACAGCGAAAAAGTTGTTCGTACTAATTCCCTTTTTGACCATTTTCAATGGGCACAGGGCATACAAATTATAAGGAGTTTATATAACAGGTATGTAACGAAGTTTCCTGCCGGGGTACAGAGTCAGTCTGCCATGGTCTGACACTTACAAGAAAATTTGTAAGTTTCGCTGGACGCGAGGATAAAGAGGAGGACGCGAGACCTACTACGTAGGCGCGTGGGTCAACTCTATGAAGCCCGGGAGTAGTACAGGGTATATTATATATATATGTATATATATCAATTATCAATTATATTATGTATCAATTCTTCGCATTCGGTTCTGCCAACGGACGTGTTTTTTTTTACGCCTTGTATTTCTGAAATTTTCCTCTTTTCAATCTGTTTTAATATTGTAATTTTTGTGCACTAAGTTGTTAGAGGCTTGTGTAATACATCGGTTTATGTTTCACCAAGTATTAATTGCAAATATATAAGATTAAACAAATTGTGTTTAAATACAACAACAAGTTGCAGCCCAAATAGTTTGTTTTGTTTGTGTTCTTACATTGCCGCCTGCTGTTTTTTCTTTTTTTATTATTACTTTGTGCTTGTGCACCGCGTCTTTGGCGCTCTAACGTCGATCATCGCGCTCTTTTTCCATCGCTCTCAACGCGCTCTCTTGCTTTGTTGTTTGTGTTTGTCGCGGTGTTTCCGTTTTTTTTCACTGTGGTTAGATTCCGTAGTGCTATCGGTTCGCTCTTTGTGTTGTCGTTGCTTTGGTTTTGTATGTACAAATTCAGCATTTTTAGTGATTAACCCTAGAGTGTCTTATATTTTGCTTTCGTAGAACATTTACAATTTTCTTTTTATTTTTTATTTGTCGCTTTAGAATTTTTTTTTAATCAAATTTTTCCTACTTAACAATGGACATGATGGGATATATGACGCAGACTAAGAGAGGATCTTTTCGGACAGTTTAAAAAGCTGTCCGATTGATTCTCAGCTTTGGATGCCAATTTTAAGAGCATGAAACTCTTGAATGAGTCTCCAAAGCGCAAAAAAGCCAGGCTGTCTATTGGCCCAAATGAGCTTTTGGTTCCCCCATTTTCAACCACTTCATCCGATCCAGCCCTAAATAATCTATCCACCTCGTCTACTCATACGACTGTCAGCAGGGTTGATAAAGATGCATTATCAATAGATGTTGTTCCTTCTGACACCGAACAAATTTCTGTCTCGGTGGTTGTCAGCGCTGTTCCATATGACAGCGTTGATACCACTAATGTTCCAAATGGTCAATCAACTAGCGCTGTAGCGTCTGTTAATGTTACTTCTGCTGGTAATAAAAAGACCCTAGTAGGTGTTCCACCAAAAAACAAATTTTTGTTTCTAGGCTGTCCCCTGATACCACGTCTGGGGATGTCTTGACTTTTATTCAAGTCAAATCTGATGCCAAAATTACGGTGGAGAAATTCAATTTTTCATATCTTTGGGAGATATCGACGTTTAAAATAAGTGATCCGGTCAATCATCTTAACAAAATTTGTTGTAAAGATTTCTGGCCTGATCACATAATTGTAAAGGAATACACTGTAAAAAAAAAAAATCCGACTCCGATCGTATAGCCTACTGCTTCGTCTTTATCAGTTAGACCTTCTCAACTTTGTTCGCGTTATGATAGTTCAAAAAACTAACATCCTCCCTCTCTCTGGGCTATCAGAATGTTAGAGGGCGTCGAAGCAAACTAAATAGCCTGTCCTTTCATTTTAATGTTGTTGCCTTTTCTAAAACATGGTTAAGGCCCGACATTCATAATTCTGAAATTCTTTCTAACAAATTCTCTATTTATAGAAAGTATCGTGTGCTTATTGCTATTGATGCTGATTTATTTTCGGAAGTAGTAATAAGCGATTGTTCTACTGATATTGAATTTGTGGCTGTTAAAATGAGTATTAGTGGAATTAATATTTATATTACATGTTCTTATATTTCTCCTTCTTCAGACAACTCAATCTATTCTCTGCATGCCGCTGCTATTCATTCTGTTCTATCTATGCTCTCTGATCGTGATTTTCTTGCTGTTCTTGGTGATTTCAATATTGCCGGAACACATTGGATTTCTTGTCCCGACTCAAACGTTCTGACTTCCACGACCCAACCTGATTTTCTGGATAATGTGTTTGGGATGTCATTGTGTCAGATCAATGATATCCCGAATTCATTGAACAGGATGCTTTATCTTATTTTTGTTTTGGATCTCTCTTTTTTATCTGTCCCTCGTACTAATCCTATCTCTCTTCCTAAAGACCACTATCATCCGACTTTGGAGGTGTTGATGGACTTACCAGTCCGTAAGGTTAGTTCATGTGGTAGGCCGACCAAAAATTTTCGTCAATTTTGGAATACCGATTTTTCAGACTTTCTCCGCTCTTTTAACTGATTGACTGGTCCCGGCTGTACGGGTGCAGGGACTTGGACAGTGCAATATCGATTTTGTATCCAACTTAAAACTCTTTACTTGATTTATGTGTTCCGTTGTGTGCTCCAGTCAGATCTAGCAAACCTGTTTGGTATACAAAGAAATTAACTAACATGAAAAATAGGAAATCAAGATTGTATAAAAAATTCAAGAAAACTGGCTCTTTCTTGGATCTTTCTCGATATCGGATTGCACGTTCCAATTTTTCTGTTCTGAATAACCACTGCTATGAAGATTACCTTAGAGGTGTCAAATTGCAGTTTTGAAAGGGTTCCTAAAAAGTTTTATTCATTTGTCAATTCTAAGCGAAGATCATCAACACTTCCATCTACCGTGTTTTTTTGAAAATAAGACCGCTGACTCTGATCAGGCTATGGCCGATTTATTTGCGGAATTTTTTCAAACAACATATAGTGCTCAAGTTGATCGATCGGGTTCGCCTTAACCCTATCGTGTACATACCTCTAATTGTATTTTTGGAGCTTTAATCACTGAAAGCTCTCTTTTAAATGATCTAAAGGCCGTAAAACTGGAATTTTCACCGGGACCGGACGGAGTACCAGCATGTGTTCTTAGGTACTGTGCTGAAGGTCTTTTGAAACCACTGTATAACTTATTTAAACTTTCTGTGGAGTTATGCTCTTTCCCTAGAATATGGAAAGAATCATTTATTATTCCTTTACTTAAAAAAGGAAATAAGTCTGATGTTACTAACTATAGAAAAACTTTTGACAAACTGATAAATTCTCAGCTGCAATATCTTCGTAGATCTATAATTTCAACTTTCCAGCATGGGTTTGTGAAATATAGATCTACTACCACTATTTTATTGGAATTTACCTCATTTGTTATACATGGCTTTCAAAATAAAATGCAAACTGATGTTATACACTGATTTTAGTAAAGCTTTAGACTCCGTTAATCCCCAAATTTTCTTGCGTAAACTCCATCTTTTAGGTTTTCCTAATAACCTTATTCTTTCGATTGCAAGCTATTGAAATTTAAGAACTTCTGAAGTACCACAGGGAAGTCATTTTGGCCCCTTGTTATTTACAATTTTTATAAATGACCTGCCTTCCGTAATAAAAAACTCTCGGGTTCTAATGTATGCCGATGATGTTAAACTATGTATGTAGGCCACTGACAATCTTCTTGGTGTCAGGCTGCAAACTGATCTTGACAGTTTTCAGACATGGTGTAAAGTAAACTTATTAAATCTTAATTGTATTAAATGTTAAGTTATGTCGTTTAGTAGGCGAACCCCCTTTTTGCTTAATTATGTTCTTAATTGTAAACCGCATGAACGTATAATGTCGTTTACTGATTTGGGTATTCTTCTGGATCCAAAGCTGAAGTTTGACAAGCATGTTGCCTCTATTGCTAATCGTGCCTTTCGCGTTTTGGGTTTCATAAAGCGTTGGTCGAAAGAATTTGGCGATCCCTATATTACTAAATTGCTTTATACTTCACTTGATCGACCTATTCTGAAATATGGGACTTGTATATGGAATCCCCAATATAAGATTCATCAGGACAGATTAGAATCGGTACAAAAACAATTTCAGTTATTCGCCCTCCGGGGTGTTAGCTGGAATACTAACATTCGCTGTCCTTCATACTGAAGTAGACTTCTATTGTTAAATCTTCCCTCTCTGTCTGATCGGAGAAAAATGCTTGGTGTAGTCTTCCTAGCTAGATTGTAGTTAATTTAATATTTAATGTTTTTGTATTTGAAACTAGTTTTAGTACTATGTTTAACTGTCTTTGTCTGTTTGTCCGAGCGTCAACAAGCCCGTGCTTGGTGTCGTTTGGACCACTTGAGTGTACTGCTCGTTTAGTACATAAACGTCCAACGTATACGCCCTGATGCTCCGCCGGCTACACTACGTTACAACCAAAACACTATAACGTGCCGGTATTCTTCCCACAGCTGACGGGAGCGATTCATCGTCCAAATTCTACGTACGGGTTAATTAGATTTTTCGCCGGGATTACTCACACAGCTGACGGGAGCGATTCCTCGTCCAAATACCACGGATAATGTTAGTTGCCAATTACAATGCCGTGATTACTGACACGGCGGAACAAAAACAATTCCTCGTCCCAACGTTGCGAAAGTTAGGTTTTCTCTGTTTCACAAGATTTATTCAGGTTTTTTTCAATATTAGACTACTTATACTACGCATACCCTGCTGCACTTTTCTGTCCTACTTACTCCTTTTAACCACAATCACGTTTTCTCGTCTCTGAGACGCGCCAGCTCGCGACGTCTATTCTTCTCGGCGCTCGATCGCAAGTCCGGAGCCGTTCATCGCTAGGCCACGCGCTGGCGTCGGTTGCACTGCTCACCACAGCGTTCGCTTTTCACCTCGTAGCTTTTGCTCTCTCTCAACGAGGTGAAATCGCGTACTGTTCGGCAGTGATGCGCAACCGATCAATAACGCATGCAAGCCTGCGACGACGGTTGTTGCTATTTAAATTTAAATTCAAACCTAGTCTGGTTGTTCCTGCGCTCCGTGCGCTTATTTAATCTTTTTACTTAAATCTAACTTAACTCAATATAAGATGCTTCATTGCGTTGCGATTAACAATACTTACAATTAACTTATTACTTATAATAATGAGGCGGGCAGCCTTAATGCCGCCTTAGAAGTAATATCTTCCAAACACACCCAAAAAAACGTTATGTGTCATACATCAAAAAACGCGAAATTGTTCATACTAAAACATATTAAAAACTAAAAAAAAATCCTTAGAGCCGTTTTTTCTAAAATCGCCAAAAGGTGTGATAAAAAAACTATTTTCACCTGTAGCCATTTGCCTATATGCTTTAGAAAAAAGTTTAAAAAAATATGCCTGAAAGCCCTTCAAAATACATTTCCAACGACATATAGAACATATGTGTAGCTTCTATCGTTTGGATACTGTGGGCGTGTAAATTTTAAGCGGGTCTTAGCGATTTCCCGCTAAACAATCGATTTTTCGAAAAAGTCGTAAATCAAAAGTTTCTAGTTTTTTGAAGGGGAATCGATCCACATTCACAAATATAAGCTATTTCAACGCTTTGATATGAACAAACAAACAAACAGGAGGACTGAGTTTTAATCTCATTTTGGAAAGGTGTCTAAATTTTTCAAATTTAATTATATTTCGAACCAGTGGCTGGATTTTGATGATCAAAAAGTTATCGACGGGTATTTTCGATAAAAATATTAATAAAATAAAAAAATTTACAAAAAAGCCAACGTCCCCATTTGCTGCAATCATCTTAATTTAGCCCCCCTCACTTACACCTGATTATTCCACGAACCAGGTGAGTTTCCAAAAGTCTTTTTATGCACTTTTGTTAGTTAAAACTATACCTTTCGATCGGTATATAGCTTGACCTGATCGGACAGTCATAGCAATTTTCCATTCTTCCTGTGTATATTGCTAACTAGTCGCCTTTCGCACCCTTCCTGGTGTTTTCGTCACAAGCGCATACTGACGTCTGCAGTGATATAAAAATTTTGAGTTTTGTTGAGATATCTCAAAAAATAACAAGGTGAGCCCCTGCTCGCTTCGCTCGCGGCTACAGTCGAGTGTGCTCGACTGTAGGATACCCTGTGCCCTGGCACACCGATAGCCCATACCTATTTGCAAGTCGTTAGGCACGCTGAAGGTTTGATGATGAAGCATTAAATTATCGACTAATTGTTCGTATTACATCTATTTGTTCTACTGAACGGATTAAAACCAAATTCGATCACAATGTTAAAGACAATATAAAATTCCCATTTTGGGAGTTCTGTTGGGCTACCTCAAAAAACCACAAACAATATTATACTAAATCTTAATTTTCGACTGACAGTTCCTATGGCAGCTATATGATATAGTGTTCCGATTACAACCCAATTTGATCAGGAAGTATAGGACCATCCCAAATGCATATTGTGTCAGTTTGGTCGAGATATTTTAAACAACAAAGAAGTTTTTCATACCAAAACTTGATTTTGGGCTGATCGTTCCTATGGCGGCTATATGATATAGTGGTCCGATGTCAACCAAATTTAATCAAGATGTATAGGACCGTCCCAAATGCATATCCTGTCAGTTTGGTCAAGATAGTTCAAACAACAAAAAAGATTTTCATACTAAAACTTGATTTTCGACTGATCGTTCCTATGGCAGCTATATGATATAGTGGTATTTCTGACCAAGCTT
Organism: Drosophila rellima; assembly: GCA_035043635.1. NCBI lineage: Eukaryota > Metazoa > Arthropoda > Insecta > Diptera > Drosophilidae > Drosophila > Drosophila rellima. The sequence goes on along the minus strand of JAWNMV010000383.1, from coordinate 13,069 downwards.
GGTTGCAATCGGATATCAAATAGCTGCAATAGGAACGAATTTTAAGATATAGTACGACAATTATTGTTGTTTTTAGAGATAAGTCATACAAACTCACAGATTCAGAATTTGCAATTTGGTTTAAATCGGTTCACTAGATCACATAGATGTAATACGAACAATTAGTCAAAAAGTTAATGCCGCATCATCACACCTTCGGCATGCCTAACGTAGCATATATACGTATGACCTATCGGAGAGCCAGGGCACAGGGTATTCTACAGTCGAGCACACTCGACTGTAGCCGGAGCCCCCTTTTTTTAAAATGTATAGTGTATTCAATGTTCAGGTACGTTGCCCCGAAATCTAATGTACGCAATTTTATGAAATATCAGTGTATGTATGTGCCAAGGGAATGAGACGAACTCTGCTGGCACAAAAGTAACGCGCGTCGAAAAAGGATACAGAATGAGAATATTCATCTCTTATCCTCTCTCCACATTCGTACCCTGATATAGCCAGACAGAGACAGTAATAGTCAAGGGTCGAGGCTGATGATTGTATGTGTGCATCTTACAATAAGTATGGGCATAAGTATGGGTTGCATGTGTAAAATTGAGAAAATATTCAACATTGCATTGTCTCTTCTTTGATGTTATTATGATTTTGTATGTTAACTCTCATACCTTGTAAATTTTACATTTCTAATATAAAACAAGTGGGCTCCGGCTACAGTCGAGTGTGCTCGACTGTAGAATACCCTGTGCCCTGGCTCTCCGATAGGTCATACGTATGTGCGCTACGTTAGGCATGCCAAAGTTGTGTTGATGCGGCATTAACTTTTTGACTAATTGTCCGTATTACATCTATGTGATCTAGTGAACCGATTTAATCCAAATTGCAAATTCGGAATCTGTGAGTTTGGTTGACTTATCTCTAAAAACAACAATAATTTTCGTACTATATCTTAAAATTCGTTCCTATGGCAGCTATTTGATATCCGATTTCAACCAAACTTGGTCAGGATGTAGAATACCATCCCAATTGCGTATTTTGTTAGTTTGGTTGAGATACCTCAAACAACAAAAAAGTTTATCATACTAAAACTGGATTTTCGACTGATCGTTCCTATGGCAGCTATATCACATAGTGTTTCGATTTTAACCAAGTTTAGTCAGGATGTATGAGACTATCCGACATGCATATTGTCTCAGTTTGGTTGACATATCTTAAGCAACAAAAAAGTTTCTTATACCAAAACTGGATTTTCGACTGATCGTTCCTATGGCAGCTATATGATATAGTAGACTGATTTTAGCCAAGTTTGGTCAGAATGTATGGGACCATCCCACATGCATATTGTCTCAGTTTGGCTAAGATATCTCAAGCAACAAAAAAGTTGTTCATACCAAAACTTGATTTTCGAATGATCGTTCCTATGTCAGCTATATTATATAGTGTTTCGATTTCAACCAAATTTGATCAGGATGTATAGGACCCTTCCACATGCACATCCTGTCAGTTTGGTCAAATTATTTCAAACAACAAAAAAGCTTTTCATACTCAAACTTGATTTTGTACTGATTGTTCCAATGGCAGCTATATGATATAGTGGTCCGATTTCAACCAAATTTGTTTAGGATGTATGGAACCTTCCTAAATGCATATCCTGTCAGTTTGGTCAAGATATTTTAAACAACAAAAGAGATTTTCATACTAAAACTTGATTTTGAACTGATCGTTCCTAAGGCAGCTATATGATATAGTGGTCCGATTTCAACCAAATTTGATCAAAATGTATAGGACCATCCGAAATGTAAATCCTGATAGTTTCGTTGGGATATTACAAACAACATAAAAGTTTTTCATACTAAATCTTGATTTTGGGCTGATCGTTCCTATGACAGCTATATGATATAGTAGTCCGATTTCAACCAAATTTGATCAGGATGTATAGGACCAAACCAAATGCATATCCTGCTAGTTTGGTCGTGATATTTCAGACAACAAAAAAGTTTTTCATACTAAAACTTGATTTTGTACTGATCGTTCCTATGGCAGCTATATGATATAGTGGTCCGATCCAAATTTTAAAACAAACTTGATCTGCGCCCGCTATCAAGGAACCTACATACCGAGTTTGAAGTCTCTAGCTTTTATAGTTTCTGAGATCCTTTGACTCAAACAGACGGACGGACAGACGGACAGACAGACGGACATGGCTCAATCGACTCGGCTATTGATACTGATCAAGAATATATATAGGGTCGGAGATGCTTCCTTCTGCCTGTTACATACATTGCACAAAACCATTATACCCTTTTTGACCATTTTCAATGGGCACAGGGTATAATTATTTGGGTGAATAAAATATTTATAACCAAAATAACAAATTATTTTTTTTACTTAACCATCAACCATAATAAATTTATTTATTTTTCGATGTTCTTATGATAAAAACTAGTGGGCGGTGCTACAGTCGAGCATACTCGACTGTCGGAGACCCCGTACTTACTATGGAAAAGCAACTCCTGGCTTAAAGAAAATTATATAAATCTGTACATAAATAAAACATTGTTTCAGGAGGTATAAGACAATAGAAAATTCCCAATCTGCGAGTCTGATTGGTCAGAATGTTAGGATGGTCCTAAACATTCTGACCAAGTTTGGAACGATCAGTTCAAAACCAAGTTTTAGTATGAAAAACTTTTTTGTTGTTCAAGATATCTCAATCAAACTAATAGAATATGTATATGAGGTGGTCCCATACATCCTGAACAAACTTGGTTAAAATCGGGCTACTATATCATATAGCTGCCATAGGAAAGATCAGTCGCAAATCAAGTTTTAGTACGAAAAACTTTTTTGTTGTTTAAGATATTATTGTTATTATTATTATTATTATTAAGAAGAAATTATCGCGAAATTACAAATTGCGCGTAATTTATGATTAAGCTATGGCTACTATGGCCTGAAGCTTATTCTGTAGGTATTTAATGCTATATGGTTTTTATTATTATTTTTGTGTATAAAGCAAGGTAAATATATAAGTTCTTAAGTTATTTTTATATACATATGTACATTTTTTTTTTTATATTAGATGGTTGGTATTTGTGGCTTTGAGGAATTGGATTATCTGATGGATGTTACTAAATGATGTTATATCTTTAATTGACGGTTTGATAAATTTGGTTCTATATTGTTGTAGAAAGGGAAAATCAAAAAAAAGGTGGGGTAGGGTTAGAGTTGTGTTGCAGTTGGTGCAGATTGGTGGTGGGGTTTTGTTTAGGATATGGCTATGTGTAAGGTTGATATGTCCGAGTATTATTCTTGAAAACTTGATGGCGTCGGTTCGAAAAATGTTTGTTGTTGGTGTTCTGTCATGGCAAATGTTTTTGTAATGTTGTGAAGTGTTGTTTTATATTATATTTTTGTATGTTTGAGTATTTTGCTTAAGGTATTTTAAAATGTCAGATGGGTTGTAATTGTTTTCACTGATTAGGGGGAAGTTGTGGGCGTTTTTTGCTGTTTCGTCTGCTAGATCGTTTCCTGTTATTCCGCAGTGACCGGGGATCCATAGCAGTAACAGTTTACTGTTTTTGTATTTGTTTAGGATGTTCCTAATTGAAATGGTCTAGTAGCTTTGAGTGTTGATGTTATTTATTGCTTGTATGGAGGAAAGTGAGTCTGTACAGATGGTAAATTCACCTCTTTGTTTGCTAGCGTAGTTGCATGCTGTAATGATAGCTGATATTTTGGCTGTAAAGACGGAAGTGTTATGTGGGAGTATTTGATACGCAATGGTCTCATTTTCAGCTGTCACACTGTATGATACCCATTCAGCTGATTTGGATCCGTCAGTGTATAAAAAGGTTCTGTCCTTCATAGAGTCTCTGAGGTCCTTAAATTTTTGTTGGTAGATTATGGGGGGAGTTTCGGCTTTGAGGGAGGTGTGTAGAGAGATGTTAGTGCTTGTGTTATTATTTAGCCAGTGGGGTATTTTTTCGTTTTTGTATATAATGGGAGATGCTATGAGTTTCAGTTGTTTGCATTGTGCTATTGTGTCGTGAAGAGAGGATGCGAGTTTTGGTGTTCTTTTTGATTTGGTTATTTTGTTGTAAATTTTTTCTATTGGGGAATAATTAGAATTCATAATGATTTTAAAATTTTTTTGTGTGGCGTACGTCATTCTGAATTCTTTTGGCAATATATTTGCCTCATATAGTAGGTTATGGGTTGGGGTAGTGCGAAAGGCGCTAAAAGCAAGTCTTATTGCTGAATGAGTTTGCATAGGGTAGATTTTGGAGCTTTTTCGTAAAGATGTATGCCGTAATCGATTTTAGACATTATAATAAACTTTACTACGTAAATAATTGTATTTGTGTCACAGCTAAATTTGATATTTGATAAGCATTTGATTACGTTGAGTCTTTTAGAGAGTTGTAAGGTAAGATTTTCGATGTGTTTGTTCCATCTGTAGTTTTTTTCTATTGTGATTCCGAGAATTTTTAATGAGTCTACATTTTGTAGGGTGAAGCTGTTAGATTGTAATGTAAAATTACAATTTCTCTTTCTGCAGATGTGCAGTTATTTGCACTTGCTTAGCGAAAGAGATGCACCAGAGTAGCTACACCAATTTTGTATGTCATTGAATAGATTGCTTATGTTTAGTGAGTTTTGTATTTTTCTTAGTCTGTGAACTATTGTGTAGTCGTCGGCATAGGCAGTAAATTCTAAATTTTTGTGATTGGCTATTGTTTTGTTCAGTTTGTTAAAGGATATTGCCAAAAGGATGACTGGTAAGGGGGAACCTTGCGGAATACCGTTTTCTAAAGGAAGTGAATTGGAATATGATTGGTTGACCAGAACTGTTATTTTTCTATTAGTGAGAAAGTTGAAGATGTAGTTAGCTATTTTGGGTCCTATTTTCCATTCGGTGAGTTCGTCTAGGATACTGTGTATGCCTACCGTGTCGAAGGCCTTGGCGAAGTCTAATGAGATTATGGAGACATGATTTTTTTTTATAGGGAATAAGTGGTCTGATAATCTAACATAGCTAGAGAATCAGACACCGATTTTCCCTTTCTGAATCCCATTTGACGACTGTCCAGTAACTTGCCATTTGTAGCTAGCCACCATAGTCGTTTTGATATTATTTTGTCGAGCACTTTCGCGATGCAGCGGTTAAGGGATATGGGACGGTAGGAGTTGATAGAGGTCTTGTCCATATTTGGCTTAGGTATGGGTATCACACAGCTGACTTTGAATTGTTGGGGAATTTGTGCAGCTAGGATGTTGTTAAAGAGGTTGAGAAGTCTTTGTAGAAGGCTTGGGGGTAGGTTTTTTAGCATCGGGTAGCTTATTCGATCACGACCCGGAGTTTTTCCTTTAAGTTGGTTGAGAGCAGCTAGAAGTTCGATCATGCTGATGTTTTTTTCCAGTTTTTGTGCCAGGGTAGATGGTATGTGTGAAGTAATGAGACTTGGGTTTGTTTTGTGTTGTATAAAGATTGGGTGAAAGTTGCTGTCGAGTGCCGAGTTTGACCAATGGGTACAGAGTCTGTTGGCTATTTCGTTTTTGTTAAATATGTTTTGTGTCTGATCATTAAGATTGGTGAGGCAATGAATGTCGTGACGTGTTTTTAACCCGCAGAAGCGGTTTATGTTAGATCATATTTTAGAAATGGACGAATTTGGGCTAATTTCTGCGGTGAAGTTTTGTATAGAGTTTCGTTTACTAATTTTAATTTCGAGCTTAAGTCTGGCGTTAGCTTTTTTGTAGGTGAGAATGTTAGTTGTGTTTATATTTGTCTTTAAGTTATGCCATGCTATTTGTTTTTGGTGTTTTAGTTGTTGAAGGTTTTGGTCCCACCAGGGGACATTTTTCTTCATTTTGGGTTGGTGGTATTGGTGGATGGTTTCATTAGCTCCTTGGATAATAATTTTGGTGATGTTAGCTGTTTCTTTGTTTATATTTGTGCTGGGAGGTCTTTCGGTGGATAGTTTTTCAGTGAGCTCCTCAAACAGGGGCCAGTTTGCTTTGTTTAAGTTAAATTTAGGTCTTGCAATGGGGTTATTGATGTTGCCTTCGTCGAATGAGTCGATGTGAATTGGATAGCGATCACTACCCGAGAGAGAGCTATCTGTATTCCATTTGGAGTTCATTGTGAGGATAGGTGATGCTAGAGAGATGTCTATGTGAGTGAAAGTATGATGTGTGGTAAAGTGGGTGGGATAGCCGTTATTGAGAGTTATTACAGAAGTCTGGTTAGTGAATTTAAAGAGTGTGTTGCCTCTGGCATTTTTGGTTTGTGAGCCCCAGCTCCTGTGCCAACTGTTGAAATCACCTGTTATTAATAAGGGTGGTTGTAGGATATTTTTAAGGTTTTGAAGATTAAAGTTTTTATTGGGTGGTATATATGAGGAGACAATGGTAAATTAGATTTTGGAGTGAGTGTTACTGCTATTGTGTCGAAATCAAATGCGTTAAGAATTACATTTTGTTGTTGTATGGAATTGTGTATTAGGAGGGTAACACCTCCGTATCCGTTAGTGGCAGTGTTATTGTGGTACAGAGTATAGTTGAGTGGGGTAGGTATATTTTGTTTAGAGGAGAGGTGCGTTTCTTGTAAGGATATTATTTTTGGGTTGTGGTTTTTAATGAGGATTTGCAACTGATTATAGTTATTAATATAGCCATTTAAGTTTCATTGAAGTACTTTTAACATTGTTTCAGTTTAGTTTTGTTTGTATATATCGAGCGGTTGGTTGATGGTAGGTGCAGTTGCGTAATAGGTGGGTGTAGATGCGACCCGTCCCCCTGCTTCGTAGTCAGTGGATCGGGGTCGCTTGTTTGTGGGCTGGGCATCCGCAACGACCATGGCCCGCCCACAAAGTACCACAAAGTGCCTCGAGCAGGCCGCAGCCGTCGCGGACGCCTTAGCCTTAGATTATTAGATGTTAAATGCTGTCGCTATCACTGAGAAGAGTGGGGTTTTTGTTTTTCTTTGGTTTTTCTTCTTTTTTTCTTTAGATTTGAGAGGTTTAGAGAGAGAATTTGTTTTATTTGTGTAGATTCTCAGTTTGAGTTCTTACGAAAGGGAAGAGTTGAATGTTGCCGTTGATTTTGGTGTTGAGGTTGATGGGGATTCGTTCGTTGGTGGTGTGGTGTCCATAGTTGTTTCGAGATCTTCGTATGATTTTATGTTCCTTTGGTGGTATTCGGAAGTAAAGGCTTTGCTTGGTGTGTTGGTAAAGGCTTGGGATGGTTTGGACAAAATGGTTGTTGGTGTTGGTTGTGTAGTAGCTTGTTCAGCTGCTACTGTAGAGTATTTCGTTGGTAGGTGGGTTTGTCGTGTGTAGTAGATTCTGATGGCGGTTTTGTGATCAACTTTTTCCAGGGTTTTAATCGAGGTCAACTCCTTTTGCTTAATAAAAGCTGGGCATGATTTATCCATGGGGCTGTGTTTGTTGTCGTTAACAAAGTCGTATTTGCAATTGATGCAGAATTTGTCGTTGGAGCAGGTTTCATTTTCGGCAGTGTGTTGTTCGGAACAGCAGTTGATGCATGTTTTGGGAGATTTACAGATGGTGGTGGGATGTCCGAGTCTAAAGCAGTTGCGGCATCTGAGTGGAAGTGGTATGTATGGGCGTATGTTAACTCTATCATAACCAATTATGATTGTCTCCGGAAGTGCGAGCGATGTGAAAGTTATAATGATGAGCCCAGTTTCTTTAGGGGCGGCGTTTTCCATTTTCATTATTTTTCGAATTTCTGTGACGTTTTGGGGTTTAAGTTCTTTTAGGATCACATCGTCGTCTATGTTGCGTAATTCATTAGAGTAAATTACTCCCTTGGAGATGCTTAGAGTTTTGTGCTCGCTTACTGCTACTGGAAAATCGTTGAAGGTGGAAAGCTGTGCCCACCTTGTGTTGTGTTCTTCGTTTTAATTAGCAGAGTGCCTATTCTTGTTTTTTTACATGTTTCAACCTCTCCGTTGCAGGTATAGTCTATTACTTTTTTAATTAGAAAAGGGGATACCTTTTCAAATGTTTTATTGTCCGTTCTTATTATGTTGATGAATTTGGGTTGGGTTGTAATTGACTTAAATAGTCTATTTATATCTGGAGGCATTGTTGTTGTTTTCGGGCAACTGCCCTACCGTAACTGTTGTGTCGCGGTTTTGTTTTTGTTTTTTTCTCAAAATTTGTTTTGTGCACTTGTACACTTGTTTTTGTTGTTTTTAGCAGATAAGCACTTTTTGTGCACACGTGCACTTGTTACTGTTGTTGTTGTTGTCGCTCTTTGACAATTGCACTGTGGAGACTGAAAAGCACGATCCGCGCGCAGGTGCGTTCGCAATGATCAACACTCGATCCTTCTTACCTAATAAAAATAACTTTCTTGCGCAGTGCCGAATGCCAAACTGTTTTTTTTAGCATTAGTTATTCATACAATTTAATATCGTTCGTCACAAAATTAGATATCAGAAATTTTGGGGAATGAAAATGTTTTCGTCACTAGACTTTTACCTCGTAAAGAGGTTTTTTTAGAAGACATCAGAAATTTTTGTAATTGTCTATATCACGTATCAGTACCATTAAATCACAAATTCGATCATAATGTTAAAGATAATAGAAAATTCCCAATGGTTACGTTAGGTTGAGATATCTCCAAAAACAAAAAAAATTCATACTAAATCATAATTTTCGATTAATCGTAATAATGGCAGCTATATGATATAGTGAACCGATATAAACCAAATTTGGTCATTATATAAAGGACCACCGCAGATGTCTAATTTTTCAGATTGGTTAAGATATCTCAAACAACAAAAAAGTTTTTCGTATTAAAACTGATTTTCGACTGATCCTTCCCATGGCATCTATATGATATTTCCGATGTCAACCAAATTTGGTCGGGATATATGGAACCATCTCTGATGCTTATTCTGACAGTTTGATTGAGAAATCTCAAACAGCGAAAACGTTTTTCGTACTAAATACTTTTATGACCATTTTCAATGGGCACAGGGCATAAAAATTATAAAGAGTTTATATAACAGGTAATATCTTCCAAACACACCCAAACAAACGTTATGTGTCATACATCAAAAAATGCGAAATTATTCATACTAAAACATATTAAAAATTAAAAATAATCGTTAGAGCCGCTTTTTCTAAAATCGCCAAAAGGTGTGATAAAAAAGCAATTTTCATATGTAGCAATTTACCTATATGCTTTAGAAAAATATGCCTGAAAGCCATTCAAAATACCTTTCCAACCACATATAGAACATATCTGTAGCTTCTATCTTTTGAATACTGTGGGCGTGTCAATTTTAGCGGGTTTTAGCGATTTCCCTCTAAACTAGCGGTTTTTCGAAAAAGTCGTAAGACAAACGTTTCTAATTTTTTGATGGGAAATAGATCCACATTCACAAATATAAGATATTTCAACACTTTGATACAAACAAACAAAAGGACTGACTTTTCATCTCATTTTGGGAAGGCGTCTAAATTTTTCAAATTTAATTTTCTTTCGAACCAGTGGTCGGATAGGCAATCGAGGTCGGATCGAGGTGTCATTCGACGCATATTTTTCATAATAATAATAAATAAAAAAAAATTTAGTGAAAAGCCCCAACGTCCCCATTTGCTGCAATCATCTAAATTTCGCCCCTCTCACTTACACATGCTTATCCCACAAGCCAGGAGAGTTTCCAAAAGTCTTAGTATGCACTTTTGTTATTTGAAACTATACCTTTCGATCGGTATCCCATCGTCCTGATGGGACTGTCATAGCAAATTTTCCATTCTTCCTGTGTATATTACTAGTCGCCTTTCGCACCCTTCGTGATGCTATTGTCACTAGCGCGGACTGCCGTCCGCAGTGATTTTTAGACCCCGTACTTAAATAAAGTACAGGGGTCTATTAACTTAGTCATACAAAAAAAAGTGCGTAACAGGCAGAAGGAGGCGTGGCAGACCCCATAAAGTGTATATATTCTTGATCAGCATCAACAGTCGAGTCGATATAGCCATGTCCGTCTGTCCGTCTGTCTGTCTGTCCGTCTGTCTGTCTGTCCGTCCGTCTGTAAGAGCGCCTAGATCTCAAAGACTATAAGAGCTAGAGACTGCAAACTTGGTATGTAAGTCCGTCTATATTGCAAGCAGATCAAGTTTGTTTCAGATTTCTGACACGTCCCCTTGAACGCCTTAAAATCAAATAAATCTAAATTATAAGGGCAATTTAAAAGATAGAGCGTTCTAATTCAGCATAGACCAAGCCAATATTATCCGCCATGTTTGCTGAAAACTTCATTGCAATCAGATAATAAACAGAGAAGATATTAATCGACTAAATTTGCCTATATTTGCTTTACCTTAACAGCAACAATTACAAAACAATTAGACAACAACAACAATGAAATTTGACTTATAGTCCAGTAATAATGAAACCTACAATAAAAAGTTAATTACAAAATAGCTCAGTGGCGCAGTGTGTTGAGCGTCCGTTTTTTTTATAAAATTTTCATTTGGGCCATGGGTCGCGGGTTCGATTCCCGTCACGGACAGATATTTGTTTTTTTTTTTGTAATATTTATTATTAATGTTTAATGTAATATTTATTTTTTATTTATATTTCATATATTATTTATTAAGATAATATTTATTATTATTTATATTAATGTTATATTTACATAAATTAGAAATATCTTATTTAAAAATACAATTTAAAGACTATCTCAGCCAATCTAACAGAATATGCATATAGGATGGTCCTATACATTCTGACCAAGTTTGGTTGAAATCGGTCTGATATATCATATAGCTGCCATAGGAACAATCAGTCGAAAATCAAGCTTTAGTATGAAAAACTTTTTTGTTTATTTATATATCTCAACCAATTCAACAGAATAAGCATCTGGGGTGATCTCATACATTCTGACCAAGTTGAAATCGGTTCACTATATCATATAGAAACAATCAGTCGAAAACCAAGCTTTAGTATGAAAAGCCTTTTTGTTTTATTTGGTTGAAATCGGTCTACTATAATTTAAAGCTGCCATAGGAACGATTGGTCGAAAATGTATACTGAGTATCCAAATTTTTGTTGTTTCTGGAGATACTACAATCAGACTCGCAGATTGGGAATTTTCTATTGTCTTATACCTCCTGAAACATATATATGTACAGATTTATATTATTTTCTTTAAACCAGGAGTTGCTTTTCCATAGTAAGTACGGGGTCTCCGACAGTCGAGTAATGTCGACTGTAGCACCGCCCACTAGTTTTATATTCTGTTTGTCTTATTGTTTCAGACACACATACATAAACGATAGGGGTAAAATGAACATGACAACACGACTGGGCTTCGATCAGAATGACGATGATTCTTCGTTCTTGACCGGATTCTCAACGCTTCCTCTTCCTTGCTTTTCCAGGAACGCCATAATGTCAAGTTATTTGTTCTATTGCATATAAAACAAAAAGTTAATAGCCTGCCCTTGGTTGTGTCTTTGAGACACTAGTATGGGAAGGACTATTGCAGATACCAAGTATTATATATCATTCAATCCCAAATTTTCAGAAATATTAATATGTTATTCTTTAAGCAACTGATTTGACTCCGGCATCAAAGCAGCTTCGGACTGATTGACTCCATTCTGGGACCAGCCGATGCGCAATTAATTGCTAATTGGATTTCGGTACAGACGCCCCATCTTACCCGCCAACTTTATGTTGACCGAATATTGCCTATCGACGGTTTTGGGCACCTGATAGCCCATCCTGGGACCAGCCGAAGGACAATTTCCGCTAATACGGGTAGCACTCATTACGCGTTCCATTGTGGAATCTACGGAGGTTTTTTGCTCCTTCTCGCGGACCAACAACTTCAGCGAAACATCTGGCTAAATGGGACAATTGTATGTTATTGCAAAAATTACTGTACATTCGGACTACAAACGACATTCAACGATTCTCCTATATTCAGGTTGGGACACATGGCTACTTGCCGACCGTTTATCGCATCCGAATATCGATGGCTAGCTAGCTCTCGGCTCCTCCAGGGATGGACGCGACCCTCGATAGGCGTATAGTCGGGTAACATCAATTTGTTTATTATTAGCTACTCCATTAGCTAATCCTGATGAAATGAGATCCACTCCCAAACCGGGTCACTCACCCCATAAAAAGGTATTTATTCCAGTTTTTCCATTATGACATAATACCAAAACATTAATTCAATTAATCCTAACATTCTTAATTTTTGTTCATAACATTTCAGTGTATTCAAATTCAAATCCAACCTGCCTAAGGCGCCCTAAACACCACCTAAAGCTTGAGCAGTAGATAACATTACTGAGGGGACCCAGGGTCGACTGACAACAAGTGAATTATTAAGCAGAAACAAAATATTTTAACAAAAGTGAATTAAAGGAACATAAATTAGACAATTAAATAAATAATTAAATATATAAATTGATAAATAATAAATTAATTAAATAATAAATAAATATATTAATAGTTTAAGATGATAATTTGTATTAAAGATGTGGATATTTGTATGTTGTCGTTAAAGAAGAATGTCGTCTTAATTTTGGCAGCAAATGTATAATAAATATGCTGGCGCTTATGTATGTGTATGAGTATGTGCGTGTATTGCTATTTAATCATTTGGTGTTTTACTAGTTATCAGTGAATGTACTGTAGAGCTGGGTCGACCACTTAAGATAGTATCGATATATCGAATTTTTAGTTTATTATACCCTGTGCCCATTGAAAATGGTCAAAAAGGGTATAATGGTTTTGTGCAATGTATGTAACAGGCAGAAGGAGGCATCTCCGTCCTTATAAAGTATATATATTCTTGATCAGTATCAATAGCCGAGTCGATTGAGCCATGTCCGTCTGTCTGTCCGTCCGTCTGTTTGAGTCAAAGGATCTCAGAAACTATAAAAGCTAGAGACTTCAAACTTGGTATCTAGGTTCCTGGATAGCGGGCGCAGATCAAGTTTGTTTTAAAATTTGGATCGGACCACTATATCATATAGCTGCCATAGGAACGATCAGTACAAAATCAAGT
>JAWNMV010000381.1:0-30821 GCA_035043635.1 Drosophila rellima | reverse complement strand
CAACGTTCCTGGTATCGTTTTCATTGTCGTCAGTATTAATATTATCATCATTAACATCTTCTGAAAATTTGTAAGTTCGTTTTATATTTTTTGGGTCAATATTCTTCAATTTAGCTTTTCTATATTTCGGGGCTTCCTTATGTCTAACTGCCTTATAATTCTTTATAAACCCTTCTTCTCGTTTTTCCTCATAATTTTCTCTGTTATTGTTGTGTTTTTCTAACATTTTTTGTTTAGTATTTTCTATATTTTCCTTAATTTTTGTCAAGTCTACCTTATTGTTCTGGGCTTCGTTAGGAGTACATTTAATTGTAGAGTGATATCTGTTATTATAGTTTCTCACGGCTTTTTGCATTATCTGTTTTACTGTCATGTTTGATACTTCTGTTTTATATATTACTCTAAATTTTTCTGCTACTGAGTTATGTAACCTTTCTATGTCCGAGTTTCCTGTGTGACTATTTGGTTTAGTAAGATGTAATTCTATTCCTTCTTGCGATAATAATTCTTTAATTCTGATAGAGTTAAACTCATTGTCAGCTATAATTTTATCTGGTCTTCCTATCTTTGTGAAATGTTCTTCTAGTTGCTCTACTATGGTAATGTGGTTTCTATCGTTTAGTATATATGCTGCTGCAAACTTGGAAAATTTGTCTATAACTGTTAGAAAGTGCGTATTTTTCACTACATATGTATCTATATGAACAATTTGGTTCTTATCTGATGGGGTTTCTGTTTTCTTGAACTTGTTTTTAATAGGATTCCTATCATATTTAATTTCTTTGCACCAATCACATTGGTTAATAACCACTTGCACTAATTCTAGCAATTTTGGGTAATATATTCTGTTTTTAATTTGATTGTATGTTTCTTGAATACCTGAATGCATACTTTCTCTCACGTGGTAAAATGATATCTGTTTCACTGCTTCCGTTTCGGATTCGATGTCTTGTGCTCTGAGTGTGCATTTTATGAATTCTACTTGCTTGTCGTTGGAAAACATTTCTATTAATTTTTCTTGAACTATATTGTATTCATGATCTGGTAATTCCGAGTATATTCCTATTTTTCCTTTGTTTATATATCTCTTAAAAATTTCCCCCATTGTTGAAAAATCGTGTTTTGCTATGAATATTATTCTTTTATTATTTACTGTTTTATATTCTTCTGTCTTGCAATTTGTAATAATTATCTGCGTTTTATATTTATTAACTAATTCCTCTTTTATAAAAAAATGATCGTGTAAGTTTTCTTCTGCTGAGTGTATTGTCGCTATTGATGTATTATCTTCTTCGTCTTCCATGTTTGCTATCGTATTTATACTTGATTCTTTGTCGTTATTTTCGTTATAAGTGTAGTCGTTGTCTTCAAGTCTACTTAGAAAGTCAGCTACTCTATTCTCCTTTCCTTTTAAATAATCAATCTCGAATTGGTACTCTCCTAGCTTCAATAACCATCTTTGATGTCTAGGTGAAATGTCTTTCCCTTTATGTTTCGAATGTAAGAATTTTATAGGTTGGTGATCTGTTAGTATTTTAAACTTTCTTCCATACAAATATGGTCTAAAGTAATTTACACTCCAAAGAATTGCCAAAAATTCTTTGTCGGTTGCCGAATAATTTTTTTCGTGATTATTTAATGTTCTAGATGCATAGCAAATTGGGTGTCCTTCTTGGGATAAAACTGCCCCTATTGCATAGTTCGACGCGTCTGTCGTAAGAGTAAATAATTTTTCGAAATTTGGAAATCTAAGAATTGGGTGTGAGCTGATCATATGTTTTAATTTTTCGAATGCCTCGACGTAAGTCGGATCTTTTGAATTAATTTTTACATTTTTCTTTAGATATTTTGTTATTGGTTGTGCTACTTTAGCGTAGTCTTTAATAAATTTCCTATAGTAACCCGTTATTCCTAAAAAACTTTTTATCTGTTTTTCCGTCCGGGGTAGTATCAATTTTTCTATAATCGCGATTTTATTGGGATTTGGCTTAATGCCTTCTTTTGTCAAGATGTGTCCTAAAAATTCTGTCTCTCTTTTCATAAAATTGCATTTATCTATTTGAATTTTTAAATTTTTTTCTTCAAGAATTTGGAAGATTTCTTTGATTGCCTGAATATGTTCTTTTAATGAAGTGCTAAAAATTAGTATATCGTCTAGATATACGACACATTTTTTATTTATGTGGTCCCTCAAAATTTCATTCATCAGCCTTTGAAAAGTGGCTGGGGCATTTTATTAACCGGAATGGCATTCTTATAAACTCATATAAGCCGTGTGGCGTTACGAATGCTGTCTTCTTCCTATCCTCTTCCTTAACCAATATCTGATGATATCCCTTTGCTAAGTCTAACGTCGTGAAGTATTGTGCTCTTCCGAGTTTGTCTAAAATTGAGTCGATGTTTGGGATCGGGAACTTGTCATCTATGGTAATTTCATTCAACTTTCTATAATCAATTACAATTCGATATTTTTTTTTGCCTGAGTTGTCTATTTTTTTCGGTATTACTATCAGAGGACTTGAATATCTTGAATTACTTTTTCTTATTATACCTTGTTCTGTCATTTCTTTTATTTGTCTCCTTACTTCTTCCTCATGTTGTGGTGGATACCTGTAAAGTTTTGAATTTAGTTGTTCGTCTGTGGTTGTCCGTATTTCGTGTTCGATTTCTGTCGTACTCGTCAATATGTCTCCTTCTTTAAAAAATAGTTCACTGTACCGTTGTAAAATAAGTTCAATTTCTTTCCGTTCTTCTTTATTTAAATGTTCTAAGTCTAGGTTACCGAGGTTTCCTTCCTTACTTTCTAATGTACATACTTCCTTGTACTGATATGGGTTATTGATGATTGAATTTTCTTTATGATTTAATGTTAAAATTTTTTTTTCGATGTTGATAAAAGCGTTTAGAAAATTGAGGAGGTCTATTCCTATGATGAAACTATATTTCCTTCCTGTTAGTGGGGCTACTTTCCATCGTACCCTTGCGTTATTTGGTAAATTAAATTCTCTTGGTGCTGTTGTGTGTATTTCGTACTGTATTACGTCTCTGCTGTTTATCGTGCTGTATGGTATTGGTCTGTTCAATTTAATTTGTCGGTAACTGTTTATTTGATCGTTCACCAAGCTTAAGGTGGCTCCCGTATCTATTAACGCTACGTATTTTTCCTTATTTATGTTAAGTTCTATTAATGGTAGGCATTCCGAGGCTGCTTCGTAAAAAAAACGGCATTATTAACCTCTGCCTGTTGTTCGTAATAGTGGTTTGAATCGTTGTTTTGGTCGTTGATGTATTCGTTGTAATCGTCATTTTGATATTGGTCATCCCTACTCCTGGTCTGGTCAGTTTCTAAATTATCTATTTCCATGGGTACTGCATTACCTGGTTTATACTGCCTAGTTTGCTGCGAGCCTGTTTGTTGATAATTTTGTCTACTTTGTCCTGAGTTGTTGCTTCGTACGTTTTGTTGTACATTATTTTGTCTAAATTGCCCTGAATTGTTATTTCGGTAATTATGTTGCTGGTTCTTATTAGTTTGGTTCCAATCTTGAGTTTCTGGAACTTGCTGATTATTCTGATAAGTGTTTCTATAGTTTTGCTGTTGGTTATTATTCTGATTAACATTCCTATAGTTCTGTTGTTGTTGCATATTTTGATTATTATTTCCCTGATTTCTGTTATTCGGCCCTGCCTCTGAATTATTTCTGTTGGGTCTGGCTTTTCTATATTGATATCTAATACAACTGTTCTCATATCTGCGTAACATCATTGTTTTCAATATTGCGCCTAATTCTCTCTCTTCATAAATTTTGTCTAGTAGTGTGCCTTGTGTCATTTCTTTTACTGTATTGACTAATAAGCTTTCAATATTACTTAGATCTATAAAGTTGTCGTACTTATGATAAACTATTAGCTCATCTGTTTTATATTTTATATTTTGTATTTCCACAGCTAGTTCGCTCACCGTATTCACTTTTAAATCGCAGATTCTTCGGTAGAGTTGGTGTGGTTCCGTGTCTGGTCTGTACCTCAATTTTAAAGTTGCTTTTATCAGCTCCCAGTTGTCGGGTTCCGGTACGTTGATCACTACATCCTTTGCTTGTCCTTGAATCGTCCTATAGAAAATGGTCCGTGTGGCTTCTCGCTTCAATTCCGGGTCTTGTATGGACGAGAGTAGATATTCCACGCTGCTGAAGAATGAATTTATCGAGATGTCCCCTGTTCCCGTGAACGTGGCTAGGTGACTAATTGTTTTGAACAGTCGTCCTTGCTGTGCTGTACTAGTGTTGTTGGTCTGAAGTTGTACATAAGCTTGCCGTAACTGTTCCAGCTGCTGTTCTCTAATAGCCAGTTGTTCTAACAGGTCTGCCTGTGGCATTGTTGGGTTCTCTTGAGCCATTCTTGTTTTGTCGAAATTCGCTAGTCTCTGCTGCTTTCTTGACGCCAGAATTTTAATTTTTATTTATTATTGCACTACACTGATTTTTAGTTAAAACTGATTTTTAGTTTTATTTGTGCAAGAGTTGATTCCGTTTGTACACTGTACTGATTTGTAGGTAAACTGATTTTTAGTTTAAAACTGATTTTTAGTTTAAAACTGATTTTTAGTTTTCGTCGGCCAATAAATGTTAATTATTTTTTTTTTTTTTTTTTTTTCGCCCTCAGTTTTCCTTAATTTATTTATTTGGTTCGAATGTTATCGCTGGATCCTCTTTAACGAAAAAGGATCCTACCGGCTGCGCCAATTATGGAATTGGAGGATGCGTTTATTAAAAAATAATTATTTCGGCGAAGTACACGACGTAGTACAAAAACACGACATTTATATTTCAGTGGCTAGAATCAACTAACTAACTCTTTATTCAAAATGTATAAATGAAAGCTTTTACATAAAAGTGCTGATTAACTTATGCTACGTACATGTGTCTCCATATCTATTTGTATTGGTATAATTATTTGGAATTCAATGCATATTCCATGATTATGCTGATTAGACTTATTTGACATACATGTGTTTTAGTATATATTCGTGTTGGTACAATTAATTGGAATTAGGTGTATTGTATTTGTGTTTCGGTTGCTAAACCGGATGTTTTCGTTTTTAACAGAGTTTATTAAACTCGTGTTGCGAAATCACTTATTAAGCATTTAACGAGTTCAATAGCTCTTGTACTTTCTGGCTAATTGGGGTTTGTAGACTGTCTGGTTTTATATTATGTTCTGGGAATGGAGTGGACTTATACATAACTCACGTGGATCGCACACACACCCTCATCCTCACCCTAATTCACAGTCTTAACCTAAAGAGGTCATAAATTAACTCTCGCATTCCAAATATTAGGACACTTTTCCCACCACCTGTCAAACTGTCATCTCACTAACACTTGTTTACGATCGACACAACCCCCCCTCACCGACACTTTTCAACCCTTTGTGCAACCATGCATAACTAATCCCCCACCACGAAAATTAATGACCCTTTACCCCAACCTCCAAAACTGTGCTGAAACCCGCATTTATCAACTACTGCTGATCAAGAATATATATACTTTATGGGGTCTGCCACGCCTCCTTCTGCCTGTTACGCATATTTTTTTTATGACAAAGTTAATAGACCCCTGTACTTTTTTTAAGTACGGGGTCTAAAAAAAACAAGTGCATGTGTAAGTCTCTCCCTCTCTCTGGCAGACACATTCCGAAACGGGATCTGGGCTGTGGGCGAACGTCAGAGCGCGGAACTTCGTCACAAATAACGGAACCTGGCGAAAGGCGAGAGACGGACGAGAAGCAGACACGCGTGACGGCCTATATAAAGGGCACACGCCCACAGGCAAGTATCAATAAGTATCCTAGCAACGAGATGAGTGGTGTTAACAAGCGCGAGACTACAACTCAGGGGACGAGGAGCAGGCGGGCCCAATTAATGCGGCCGGCCACGCGGCTGCCATTCCACCCGAAGAGGAAGGAGAGGTCACCGCCACTGGAGTTGGCAGGAGTGAGGGCGACCACCACCGACGTACTCGAGCTGTCGGCGTCGCCAATTCTCGAGGACGCGGTGGCGGCAGGGATGAAGCCACCGCCCACGGCAACACCTTCGACCGGCCGGCGTGGTGTTCGCATGGCCGGCGGGAGAGAGAAAACCGGTGAGATCCCAGAGCCCGCCATCGAGTCACCGGAGGAGCAGCTGGCGGTCAGGTATGACCCGGTCATACGACGGGAGGTGCCGCGGACACCGGGCCGGTCACTGGCGCTGTAGAGCGCTGCCGGGCAGCCACCAGCTAGGGCGAGCGACTTGCCATCAGCTCCGCCCGAGACGCCGAGGGCACTCAGACCGTCAGAGGAGATGATAGGCCTTGCTTGGCTCACCGAGTTAGCCCAGGAGGCAAGAAGGATGAACCCGCGACGGCGGCGCGTGAGGCTGGTGTGGTGCGAGGGCCGGCGCTATAAGATCAGGGCGGAGCAGGGCCGCATCAGGGTCTTCCGAGACATAGTAGAAACCGTATAAATAAAGCAAAGCCCAAGAAAAAGCACAACTTGTGAGAGTGTGGGGAACATAATGTTCCCCAAAGTTAAAGTCCAGTTTCAGCAATTGTTCCCCCCACATTCGTTCCTAGTTGCAGCTACGCCCATGGCCTGCACACAGTTAACTGGTGAGCGGGCCGCGTCGCTAACTGACCAGCGTTAACTGAGCAGGGAGCAAAGCGTAGTTAATTGAGCATGGGCTATAAAAGGGCATGCAAAGCGCTGTCACGGGCATTCGAAAACCAGCGAGTCAAACCACCAGTCCTTGTAGCACAGGACCAAACCATCAACTTTGTAGTCACAAAGTCGCCCAGCAATCCTTGTCGTCACAGGATCTAACATCAATCCTTGTCGCCACAGAATCTAGCCACCAGTCCTCGTAGCCACAGGACTTATCATCAACTTTGTAGTCACAAAGTCACCCAGCAATCCTTGTCGCCACAGGATCTAGCATCGATCCTTGTCGTCACAGGATCTAGTCCTCAATCCATGTAGTCACAGGGTTAAATCATCAACTTTGTAGTCACAAAGTCAGCCAGCCATCCTTGTCGCCACAGGATCTAGCATCGATCCTTGTCGTCACGGGATCTAGTCATCAATCCTTGGAGTCACAGGGGTAACCGTCCCGCTGTGTAGTCACAAAGCCAATCACCAATCCTTGTTGCACAGGACTTAGAATTAAGTCGTCCTTGCGTCTCGCAGGATTAAACCTGACTTGCGGTAGTGAGTCGTACAAACGGAGTGTCTTTTCCGGGTGCAGGTTCGGGAATAATTATCCTCGCCGACGCAGGATCGGGGGCATCAATCCTTGTAGTACAGGACTAAGAATTAAGTCGTCCTTGCGTCTCGCAGGATTAAACCTGACTTGTGGTAGTGAGTCGTACAAGCGGAGTGTCCTTGCCGGGCGCAGGCCCGGAAATAATTATCCGGCGGATAGCGGACCTAGGTATTTAATCCTCGCGGCAGCAGGGCTAGGTTAGTGATCGCTGCTAACGCGCGCTCAGGGGGAAGACGTTTTGCGGAAGCAAGAGTCAACTCGACAATCCTCGCGGAAGCAGGACCAGTCTGAGTCCGGAGACGACCCAGGAGTACCCGAACCAGGAGCAGAGACGACCGAAGAAGGAAGGATCTCTACCAGATCACACAGACCTACAATCAAGAATACCATTACGCATAACGATTAAATTATAGTCGGCCAGGAGCCGCCAATAAACCATCTCAAGCTCGAGAGCTGCATAAAATAAATCCGTATCAGAATTGTATATTTTTTTTTTAATGAACTGATTATGGTGTTTCCAATGCTTTGAGTCTGGAAAATGAGACTGTTTTCCAACGCATCTACTGGCTTTCCCCAAGTAAATGATTCGGCTTCTAAATTTTGTATATTTGTTAAAAGCTCACTTTCTTTTTTTAAATATGCAAAGCGCTCTCTTTCTACTATTCGAATGTTGAAAATAGGCTAATGTTGAAAATTTATCGCTCTCAATAAAAAGCTTATCATCTTTATTACCAAGAATTTTCTTGATAGTTTGATAAGTGTTTATAGTATGACCTTTAGATCTAAACAGTGACATTTTTCCATACCCTGATTCAGCTGTTTTAAGCAATTTTTCTAATTTTCAATGTCTAGCTCTTCTAAAGCCGCCCTTTTTTCACCTATAATTTTCTTAAATGTTTTCTCAATGTTATCCTATCTATAACAATACATTTTTGGACGAAGTCCAACACACTCCAACATGGGCTTACCATTAAGCTCATCCTTGAAGAAACCCAATCTCTTTTTATTAACTCTTTCAAAATTATATAAAATAGCAACAGAATAATCCTTATAAAAATCATTAGTTTTTATTGTATAAATAAAGGAGTCGGTATCCATGTAACTCAATCTTAAATTATTTTTAAACTTCGGCTGCATGTAATTATAATGGAAATCATACATTTTCCATTTTGATAAATCAAACACTGTGAAGCCTAAATATATGGGTTTATTGAAAACATTTCTTAATCTTCTCATTTGAATTGCATAAAATTATCATTTTTTCTAGTTGAACTATGAAAGTTGCTTCTAGCAATTAATGATCTTGCACAAAATCTTAAGCGGCCTTCAGTGAATGTTTCTTTTGCTTCCCACTCGGTGACTAATCTTACGTCAACCCTGTTTTCAACATTTTCCATGGTTTTACCATAGACTGCCTTATTCAATAATTTGAAAAAATCTTTTTGAAACGAATTTTTTGAGTTCGTTCTATGTAGAGTATTCAAATCGATGTAAGTCTTTAAACAAGGTTTTTGTCTGAAACATATACCTCGATGAATATTTATCAGCTGTAGCCCATAACTTAAACATTGTTGTAATGTTCGGTAAATGTTAACATAATTACGCTTACTACCAAGGTCAGCGACTAACTTTTCAACTTTTGATGTCTTTGTTGGTAGTTTGATACTCGGACAAAACGGAAGATCATTGTGCTGATCATGGATAGATGTATCTATAATCAGCATCAATAGCTATGTTATCAACATTGAGATGTTCTATGTCTGTAGAGGACAACCACTTAAAACCATTATATGGCAGAGCTTGTGACATTGCCCAAACATATAAATTGTTTGCATCCAGGTACATTAAAAATGTTATTACTTGCTTTCGTATATCTATGACAACACTGTTCAAAACCGCCACGAATACCAGACTGAATAAACCTATACATATCTACATCTGTAAGTAGTTATAATTCAATCTTTGTGCTTTTTAACATAGCCTCCCAAGATAAGCCTGACGTTGTGTAAAAATGAGCTGGATCAAGGAAATAAGTTTTCATACAAATGGAAAGGAAATTTTCAAAAACATCTGTTGACAATTAAACATCAGTTTAAGTACAATAGTAGTTGATAAATGTGGGTTTCAGGCCACTTTCGGAGGTGGGGGTAACGGTTCAGTGATTTCTGGGTGGGGGATTAGTTATGCATGGTTGAACAATTGGTTGAAAAGTGTTGGTGAGTGGGGGTTTGTGTCGATCGTAAACAAGTGTTAATGAGATGACAGTTTGACAGGTAGTGGAAAAGGTGTCCTTATATTTGATGTGCGAGAGTTAATTTATGACCTCTTTAGGTTGAGATTGTGTATTAGGGAAAGGATGAGGGTGTGTGTGCGATCCCGGTATGTGTTTATGTGTATGAGAATGTCCAAGATTGTACATAAGGGTGAGGATGAGGGTATGTGTGTGTGTGTGTGTTTTTTTTCTTTTTCTTTATTTATTTTAACAATCAGATATATATACAACTAATTAAATGTAAAAAACATAGGAAGTTCCAAGTCCCCGCGGAACGGCTGCGAAGCATTGCTTCGCAGGGACAGAGGATCTTCCTACGCTGCCTCCCTTCTCTGCCGCTCACATCTACGGAGCTCTTTCATCACGATGGCTGCAAAGTTGTTAAATGCCGTCCAGAGCAAACAAGTTCCTGGGTGTTAGGACACGACCAGCGGATCGCCAAAGCTCGGTTCTCAAGCTCTCAAAACGCCCGCATACAAATATGACAGGCTCAGCATCCTCTGTCACATTTCCGCACCACTTGCAGTGTGGTGTGCTTTCGTGGCTAAACTTGAACAGATATTGGCTGAAGCAGCCGTGACCAGTGAGGAGCTGCGTTGTGTTAAAATTCACTGCGCCGTGCTTTCTGTCCATCCAGCGGCCAATATCTGGAATTAGCCGGTGTGTCCACCGGTCCTTCTCTGATATGACCTATCGGCCTTGCTATTCTCTGCAGCTTTCCTCTCTTGCCAACTTTCGTGCAGCCTTCCTATCGGCGCCTGCCCGGATGGTTTCTGCCACCGACTTCTCAGCAACTAGTAGGTCAATCGGAATTACCCCTGCAATAACTAGTGCTGCATCATCAGAGATTGTGCGAAATCCACAGCATATTCGCAGCGCGCAAAGACGATGAGTGGATTTGACTCCCTTGGCGTAGCTTGGTACCTTGATTCCGTCTGCCCAGATTGCTGCAGCGGATGTGATAGCTAAGCGGACGACGCTTGTTAGCAACAATCTTCTCTCCTGCCTTGGTCCACGGGTGTTCAGCATTATCCGAAACAGTGCTCGGCTTGTGTTGGCAGCATTTTCCTGCACATAGGAGAGGTGTTCCCGGAAGCATAGCCTGGTGTCTATCATAACGCCGAGGTAACGAATGGCTCGCTTTGACGATATGTCTTGCGTTCCGACTCGAATTTGTGCAGTCTCAACCGCTGTTCTTGTACTTACGAGCACTGCCTCCGTTTTATGGGCCGCTAACTCGAGTCCCACGGAAAGAAGCCACGTCGAAATCATCTGAATTGCCACATTACAGGTGATTTCCACCTCATTCAGGTGCTTGCCAACCACTGTGAGTGCCACGTCGTCAGCGTAACAAGTCAGCTGGCAGCCGGCCGGTAGCGTTAACCTCACAACTCCCTCATAGACGACATTCCAGAGCAGAGGGCCCATCACCGATCCTTGCGGAACGCCTCCCGAAACTTGATGTGATTGGGTGCCAGACGCCGTGTCGCAATTTAGGAGTCTACCCTTAAAGTAGCTTCTGACTATCGCCTCAAGGTATGGGGGGATACGCAGCCGAAGCAGTGCACTAATAATGCAGTCCCATCTCATCGAATTAAATGCATTCTTTATGTCGAGAGTGACAATTAGGCAATATTCTTTTTTGCCACCTTTCCATCGTGTTCCTTTTGCTGCATCAGACGCGATTGTAACAACCTTGCCTATAGCATCTACCGTTGACATGCCCTGGTTAGGGGATAATCCGCCAGCCTCACCGATTGCTCTCTCCAACCTTGTACAAAAGATGTTCTCAAACACTTTACCCATTGAATCAATTAGGCATATTGGACGGTAGAAGGAAGGGTCATCCGGTGGCTTACCCGGCTTCGGAGTAAGCGCAAGATGCTGAGTTTTCCACTGCGTTGGAAAAATTCCTTCTCGTAGGCACTGCGTGTACGCCGTTGCAAACGCGAGTGGCTTGCACGATATCGCCAGCTTGACGGCACGGTTTGGGTCACCATCAGGGCCAGGATACTTGTTGGAGCTCATCTTTCGGGCCACAAGGAGCAGCTCATCCGCCGTTACTGGCTCTACAACAAATGGAGCTGTTGGATTATCGTTGTTGGGTGACAAAGTCATGGCACCAGGTGGGAATAAAGTTTCCACAATTGCCTTGCGCTGATCCGGGTCGGAAGGCGCCTCAGCTTTGTTGGCATGTAGACGCTTTACGACCGTTTTATATGCCCTTCCCCATGGGTCATGGTCGGCTGAGTCGCAGAGTCGCAGAAAGTATTCCCGTTTGCTCAGCTGAATAGCTTTCTTCAGAGTTTTCCTATCTGATCTATAGGCAATGTGCAGGTCCTGCCAATTGGCGCCATTTCTTTAACGGGCTCGTTGGTACGCTCTCCTGGCGGAAAGGCAGACACTTTTGGCAGCAGCAATCTCGTTGTTCCACCAGTAGGTTGATGACTGAGTGCCCCTGAACGCCTTAGTTCGGCTCATACAAGCGTCACATGCAAGCGTGACGTGTCTTGTAAGTTTCGTTGCCATCTGCTGCGCAGATCCTGTTAGTGCCATGTTGCTCATGATTTTCAAAAAGTTTGGTACCTGGAGCGTGTTTGCACGATAAGCCAATCTCCTTGCAGTCTGATTTTGGGGACGACTTTTTCTGTTGCCTAGGGAGAAAACCAATGCCTCATGGTCGCTGGCTGTATAATGGTTACAAATGCGCCAGGTGGCCGTGAGTGAGAGGGAGCTCGTGACGAACGTTAAGTCAATAGCTGAGCCAGCGCCTGCCCGGTTGAAGGTGTTAGATGTGCCATGGTTAAGCAGGACCACGTCAAGCACTGCAAAGGCTTCAAGCAGTGCGTATCCCTTTCCGACGGCATCTGAACTGCTGCGCTTGGAGATGTCGCTCCCCCACTCTTGCGCCCAGGCATTGAAGTCGCCTGCTATCACTGCTGGCTTGTGGTCCATAGCGTCTTCAACTAGCCCGTCAATAGCTGCAGCAAAACTATAACGGTTCAGGGTTGGTGGATAATAGCAGCTGTATATCCAAAAGTTCGCAAACTTAGCCCTCACAAAATAAGTAGATGCCGCGCAAGAAACTGACCGTAGGGGAGGTCTGCCACAGAACCATATTGCTGCTTTTCCTGATGTACTTTGGACCCAGCTGCCGTCTTCTGGGGATATATAGGGCTCGCTGATTATGGCAACATCCGTTCGGAGATCGCGCACTGACTGTGTGAGCAGGTCGCTGGCATCCTCATAGTGGTTTAGATTTATTTGCTAAAAACTAAACATTTCTGGAGATTTTAAGCTTCTTGAGTGCTGTAGATGTCATCGGGCATCTGAGGCTTCCAGAGATGTGGTTGTGAGGTTTCCCATTTCCAGCACAATGGAAACAATTCGCCTCATTCTGGCATTCTCGAACATTGTGGCCTCCTAGACCGCAACGGAAACACTGGCCGCTTCTGTCCACTGAGCTGCCACAATTTGCTGATATGTGGCCGAACTCTAAGCATTTATAGCACCTTGTGGGTAGGTTTCGCTCCCGGATGCGGCAGACTGACCAGGCAATTCTAACCTTGCCAGCGTTGAGGACCTTTGTTGCCAAAGTCGCAGGAAGGCATATAATGGCTCTCTGTGTGCCACCAAAAGCTGGACGCAGACTTTTTATGGCATTCGCCTCGAGTGAAACGCCAATTTGCTCACTGAAGACAGTTTGGAGATCTTCTGAAGTGACCATCTCGTCGAGATCAAGTACCTCCAGTCTCGTCAGCTGCGTCAGTCTACGTGCCTGCACCTTCCCCTCCAGAACTGAGCCAATGTTGTCGCATAATTGCTGCGTGCTCTTCGGATTGGTATCGTTAAGCTCCAGCAGCAGTGCACCTTTAGCTGTGCACTTCACTCTTCGCACACTCTCCCCGACACTCTTCAATTTGTCATCCTGGTTGCGAGTGACCAAGTTCAATATCTCGGAGTACGTCATCTTCTCCTTTGGTTCGATGATTATGGCATCAGAACGTGGTCTCGGCTTTCGAACGTTTTGCCTTCCCTTGACTTTTGTCCACTCCGTTGTTAGGGGAACACCATTCTCAGTCCTCCTAGTTGCTGCCTGATGTGACTGTACTGACGTGACCTGCAGAATGTGCAACAGGGCCCTTTATCCGCTTTGGCGTATTTTTCGCTGTCCTCTCACTCTGCCGTTTTGTCCCATTTTGCTGAGGGGACCATTGTGTTTCTTGCGTTTGTTGTCCAGCGCTGTCATGCCTCCGGTAGTTAGCATTGAAGCTGTGCAATGCCGACTTTTGGAGCCTCACCACCTTCTGTGCCAGCTCTTTCATATCTTTATTCAGATACCGCGCGTTTTTCAGCATTTTCGACAATTCACTCGATCTTTCAACGAGTGTCACGAGAATGATACGAAGATCACCACCCGTTGCATCGACGCCTAAAGTGCTATTATTATCAATTGCTCCACTATAGTCAAAGGGATTGACTGGGAGTACTGCTGGGGCTGAATTGGGTAGTGCCGGCCAGACTTTCGTCTTCATCCATACTCAAGGCCCACTCTTTCTTTCCGCTAGGGTCCATGGTTGGCCAAATGGTTTCCCTCTGGCGTTTAACCGTTGAGGGTTATTCCGCCCCTTTTCGGTTGCCAGAGCCACACTTTTTTGTGCACCGCGTGGCGGCGGTGGTTGACGGTGGTTGGATCCTTGACCTTGCACTTTTTTCCATTAACAAAAAAAAATGAAAGAGGGCCTGGACAGAAGCAATGTCCGAGTTATAGCTTTGCAGGGAAAAATTCCAACTCTGACTTTAAATTTTCAAAGTTCCCGCGCAACTTTGGGGACGGCGCACAATTTTAATTCAGAAAGGAAATAAAGCAGTAGTTAAAACCGAATTTATAACCTTCTAATTAAAAAAAATTGGCACTTTTAAATTCAAATTATTTGTTGTCCGCGCAAATTTGAAATTAGCACGCAACTTATAACCGGTTCGCCGATCTCTACCGGTCCGGCAACCCTGGAATGGGCAGCCTGTGTACGGCAACTCTGCACGATCAGCTGGTCAATAAGAAAGCCAAATCGAAGCAGAATTATGTTGAGTGAAAGTTTGTTTTTGTCAACACTCACACCATGAACAGTGTAAGACGCCAAAAAACAAAGCAAATCACCCCCTCCCAACTGCAGTGGAAGCGACGAAGACTACTCCTATTCGCAGCCTGGCGTGATGTCTGCGGGAGTAGATCCACACAGAGTACGTACTGGCACGTTTTGGGAGTGCACTAAACGAGTCTCCTTTTAGTTTCCAGGTGAAGAACGCGAGTTTTCAGTCACAAGAATCGGAGCAACAAGGAAACACAGCCGTACTTAAAAAAAGGAACTCACAGTGTGTGTGTGTGTGTTTTTTTTTTTTATTCCATTTATTGCTAAGTTAATTAAATCAAATATAAAACTATACTATGACTATAGGCGACACTAGATTCCCACGGTACTACCGCAAGGCAATGCTTCGTAGGCTCTTTATGTCACCTATAGCTACTATGATAAACTATTATAAACTTCTTCTGCTGCGCTCTGCCATTCTCAAGTCAGATAGGACCTTTGCTGCAAACGCGCTGACTGCCTCCCATTTCACTACAGATTCCAGCATGCTGCTCTCTTAATTGTCCTCGGTGATGGGGCCACCCAAAGCTTCCTCTAGCCTTTGTCGGTGATGTGCAAATCTCATGCACTGGAACACCACATGCTGGGCATCCTCCACTGTGCCTTGTCCACATGATGGGCACTCGTCGGAATTGCCGTGGCCGAATCGTTTCAGGTAGATTCGAAAGCATCCGTGACCGGATTGAATCTGGGTTAGATAGAAATTTACTTCTCCATGATTTCTGTTTAGCCAGGCTGCCAGGTTGGGGACCAATCGGTGAGTCCAGCGACCTTTTAGAGAGCAGTCCCAGCTGGCTTGCCACCGCTCGATGGACCGCTGTCTGGCGTCAGCACGTAATCGACCTAGTGAAGATCCTTCGGCAGCGTTGGTGCTTACGGCATTGTAGATTGAATCTGCCTCGCTGACCAATTCCTCTACTGGTACCATTCCTGCGATCACTAGGGCAGAATCGTCAGAAATGGTACGAAATGCGCAACATACTCGAATTGCGCTAAGCCGATACGTCGAGCGGATTCCACGAGTGTAGCTCGGTACAGAGAACGCTTTTGACCAAATAGGTGCCGCATAGATTACGATAGCCCTGGATACGATCATAAGCAGCTGCCGACGTTGCTGTTTCGGTCCTCGAGTGTTAGGCATAATCCTAGAGAGCGCCCGTGTTGACTCCGATGCTTTTTTTATGGATGTACTCCAAATGCTCCCGAAATGACAGTCTTGTGTCCAGCATGACTCCCAGGTATCTTATCGCCCGTTTTGAAGCTATCGTCGAGTTGCCGACAGTTATTTGTGCAGTCTCCACCTTTTTTCGACTGCTGATGAGAACTGCTTCAGTTTTGTGCGCTGCAAGTTGTAGTCCTGCAGACGCTAGCCAGCGTTGTACACATGCTATGCATGAATTACACGCCTCCTCAGTCCCTCGAAGTTCCTTGCCAACCATAACTAAGGCTACGTCGTCCGCAAATCCGATGATCTGTGAGTCAGGAGGGAGCTCCAGCCGCAAACTCCATCATACATTACGTTCCATAGCAGTGGTCCCAGGACAGATCCCTGAGGCACTCCAGCTGTCACGCAATGTGTTTTAATGCCATCTGCGGTGAAGTATTGGAGTACTCTTCCTTGGAAGTAGCTTCTAATTATATCCAGAAGGTATTCAGGAACACAGAAGTCTGACAATGATTGCATAATCTTGTCCCACCTGGCTGAATTGAAGGGGTTCTTCACGTCCAAAGTAGCGACCAAGCAATACTGCTTGGTGCCTCCCTGCCATCTGAAGCCTTGTATAGCCTGCGAGGCTATATTGGTCAACTTGCCTATAGCATCAATGGTGGTTCTTGCTTTCCTGAATCCAAATTGGTTGGGGGACAGCCCTCCTCCAACGACGATGGCTGCCTCCAGTCTATTACATATCAGCTTCTCAAGTATCTTCCCCATGGTGTTTAATAGGCAAATAGGCCTATATGACGAAGGATCGTCCAAAGACTTTCCCGGCTTTGGAAGTAACACCAGCGATTGTAGCTTCCATATCGATGGGAAAGTTCTCTCTGCAGGGCATGTGTTGAAAACCTCCAAGAAAGCCACGGGCTGTAGGGAAAGAGCCAACCTGATTGCTCGATTTGGTATTCCGTCAGGGCCAGGAGCTTTGTGAGACTTAATGCTTCTGGCGACAGCAAGAATTTCTTCCACTGTGACCACTTCTATGAGGGATGGAAGGGCTATTCTCTGCCGTGGTGCAGTAATGTTTGACAGCTGATGAGAAGGTCTGGCCGGGAATAGCGTCTCCACAATCAGCTGCAGCTCGGATGCATCTGTCGGTACGTGCTGCTTCCCAGCGTAGACAGCTTTAACCACGGTCTTGTAGGCTTTACCCCATGGATCGTTCTCTGCAGAGTCGCGTAGCTGCAGGAAACATTCTCGTTTACTAACTCGAATTTCATGTTTGAGCCGTCTTCGTGCCATTCTATAGTCAGCTTGTCTCTCGTTGAAGCATGGCCACCCTCGCGCTCGTTGATAACGCCTTCTTGCATGCAGACACACGTGTCGGGCATTTGCAATGCGCTCGTGGGTTCGTGGTGTCGCCTGTAGGATTTGCCTCTCGGCATACTGCTGTCACAAGCTCTGGTTGGAAAGCTTGTGATTTGGCTTGCTCTGCTCTCAGCGCTTCCATCCGTAGATATAGATTGAAGTGCCGTAGAAAAATGCAGGCTGTTGAGTTGCTCTACACGATATGTATGCTTATATGGCACTCCAATTTCTGCTGAACGTGCGCGATCCCCAATGGTAATCCAGATGGCCACATGATCGCTGGCGGTATACGTCGCTGACTTTCCAATTCGCGCCAACTGACATAGTCGAACTTACAAAGGTGAGGTCGACGATTGACCCGATGCCAGCTCAGCTAAATGTATTTTGAGTGCCAGTATTGAGCAGTACTAAGTCCAGGGATGCTAAAGTTTCGAGGAGGATCCGACCTCTAGCATTTGTCACTAAGCTTCCCCACTCCGTGGCCCACGCATTAAAGTCCCCTGCGATGACTAATCCAGTTCGCCCTCTGGCATCATCAACCAACTCCTCTAAAATCGATACAAATGCATCCAGCTGCAAACTAGGTGCCAGTTAGCAACTGTAGATCCACTTGGCACCCACCTTTGACCGCACGAATCCATTGAATGGCTGAGTGTCTGAAAGCAGAGTTGATGGGGCGCCACACGCCCATAATGCAGCTTATCCACTTGTGTCGGCAACCCATGTCCTCGGACAGATGGACTCTTTGTGGTGCGGTTCACTGAAGATTACAATGTGTGCCTGCAAATCTTTTATAGTCTGCTCCAAGAGAACTTGAGCAGTAATACAATGATTAAGGTTGATTTGAAGCAACCTTAACATTTCATTTTACTCACAGCTTCTCTGTACGGTGGACATTTGAAGCTGCCCACTGCGTGATCGGATTGCTTCTCGACATTGCGGATGCATAGGCTGCATTTAGGCGGTTTTTCGCATATTTTGGCCAGATGGCCACGTTCCCCACATTTAAAGCACGCTCCTTTTAAGTCCTCCGCGCTGGTACAATTTGCTGCTATATGGCCATAGCCGAGGCACTTATAGCAACGTTTTGGCTGCAGAATTTGCCGAATGCGGCAGACAACCCAACCGATGCGGATTTTCCTCATGTCTACCAGAGCCTTGGCTTGAGCTACTGGCAGGCTCAGTGTCGCCACCTGTTGTCCATCCTTAAGGACCCGTAGTGACTTGACAGTCTCGCTATTCAACGGATAGTCTTTCAAGGCAGGCTTGATTACCTCTATCAGCTCCTCTTTGGTCACTAATTCGTCCAGGTCACGAATCTCAACTTGGGCTGTTTCCGTCAGCTTTTTTACGATAGCTCGACTGCCCAGGGCCTTGCTCACCGCATCTTTCAGCACATCAGAGGTATGTGCTGGGTTTTTTTCCAGCTTCAACAAGAGGTCGCCATTAGTTGCCTTTTGAATGCTTTGGACATCACCACATAGATATTTCAATGCAGGATCACTTTTCACAATTTTAAGTATTTCGGAGTAGCTGCATTTTCCCACACCAGACACGGCTATAGCATCCGAGCGGACATGCTCGCGTAATCTCTGACGCCCCTTCACCTTGGTCAGTTTTCCCGTAGTGGCAGCTGGTGTCTCCTGTGTTGAAGGTTTGGCAGCTGAGTTAAGTGAATTAGCTTCTATTTGTAGTGCCATGTTTTGGTTATGACATTTACTCTTTTTGTGCGGAGTTTTACGCAGTTCCCAAGCTGGGTCCCTCTGACGCTTGGGGGTGTCGCTGTTCTTCGTTTTCGTGCCAGTAACCTTCTTAATTGCTGCAGTTTTCGTAGATTTTGCTGCTTCAATAGTCGGCGTCGTTTGGACTTCTGAGTTTGCTAGGTGTGGGCTACTGAGTTCCATTGCTAGCTTCTGCAGGCAGCTCAGCTGGATTATTTCCTCACTCCGTACTGCAGTTATGTACCTCTGACTATTAAACCATACAGTCAGGGCTTCCGGAACTACTTCCATGCGAGTTAGAGTGCCTTTTAACCTAGTGGGCATCAAATCTTCATTTTTATCCGGGGACTTAGCCGGGCTCATAAAAACCAGCGGCGTCGGCGGCGTACGCTGCAGCGCCGAGCGTCGTTCAAACGCTCGCTGCTCTTCATCTTCCATGCTCCAATAGAGCTGTCCAAAAATCCAGTAGTCTCAGGCAGTCCCACGATGGCCAAAAACGTTTTCCCTTGGCTTCTTGATGAGAGATATACCGCTCGTTCTCGGTCACCAGGGCCCCGTTATATGGACACCGCCGCAGCGGAGGGGTTGGCAGTATTCGGATCCGTGGCCTTCTGTCCCTTTCTGCACAAGAATACTTGTTTGGACTTAGAAATGACCAAATGTAAATATTCGAATATTTGAGTTTACTGGCTACTTTCCAAAAATTAGTTTGCCTGAAAGTATGCAACGCCAGTTTGTATCCAAAAACTCAAAATGAGCTGTTAATGTGCTGTTAACTTGGTACGATGCAACCAGGTGAACAGCTGTTTTTATCAGCTTGCAATGGAAAATTGTCAGCGGTATCTGCGGGAGAAAACTGCAATTGTTGTTGCACTAACGCAAGGACAAAAACAAATTGTGAAGCCTGGAGGGGGCCGGTTTGTGTTGCCCGGGATTATGAGCATGCATTGAGCTATGCGCGCCGCGGCTTGTACTCACCCTCGCATAGCGATAATGAAGAAAACCTTGTTTTATTTTGAAAGACACAAAGTCTACCCAAAACTCACTCTCGCGTCCCGATTGTAAGAAAACCTGCACCGAGTATTTCAGAAGAAAACGTGTCTCGAGTATTTCACACCCCTCATGAACACGTGCGCGATCTTTAAAATTGGAACAAGAAAACCCACCCTGTGTTAATAAAAAGAAACCTAGATTTGGTAGTTTGTTGAACAATTTCATTTTTATTTATTTAATATTATTTACAAAACTATCAGCTATTTTATAATAACGTAACATAATATCCAATGCCTCCATTTTGTAGCGGGATAAGTACAGGCAACGGCAACTTTCCGGTCCACTTGTTGTATCATCTTTTGACCAAGAACAAAATGATAAGTGCATTCCATATCTTGATGTCACCATTTCCTGTTCCTTTATTTCCATTATTATATTTTGTAACTCCACGAGTCTCACGCAGTGCTCCATGAATATTAAATCCTTGAATTGAGTGAGAAACCCTTGAATTTGTTTACTCAACATTTTTGATATCTTTATTGACTGCTTGCTAGTTGCTTATTCGTCTGCTAAATTAGAACTGAAAACGTTTAGAATGAAGACTCCCTTTATACCCTTGCCCAAATCATTGTTATTAAAGATAAAACAGTGTATATGTGTGTGTGTTTGGTGCTATTTATTTGGATATTTTTTAATATTATAATCTTTTGCTTAAGTTAATATAAGATAAATTAATTTTTTAGCTCCATGTTTTCGATTAGCATAGAAAGAGCAGGCACAAGTCTCTCGACCTATCGCATCATTGTCATCGGCTCATACACAGAATTTTAAGTGCTCACCATATCTTGATCTGACAAGATCACATCCTCCATTGTCCATGAATATATTCCTTGCAATGAGAAGATATTGCAAATGCTCTCTAGATATCTCATCACCATAGTGTTGAAGAAAAAATTAATTTCATCAAGAATTGATCCATTGGTGTTGCTGCTATTGCTGTTGTTATTGTGCTGTTTTCCATTAATTAAACTGCGTTGATGTATGCTCGCCTTGAAACTCTTAATGTTAATGATATAAATGTTGGCTTCATTTTACATTATATCCTTATAGAATTTCAAAATGTTGTAGGCATTATTTAGTGCACAAACTCCCTCATGGCGGTGCATTTTACAAAACGAAAACTGGTTTTCCTTAAAAGTATCTAGTGCTGGACATCCAAGCTTCTCAACACCAATCAAATGCGTATCTCTTAAAAAAATTTCCAGAAATCGTTTCTTTTCAACAGCTTTACATAAAATCTCTTTTCTTATAGTAATTTTCTTCAGATGAATTCTTGTTTGATTCAAATAGTTGAAGCCATCATTCCAATGTATTTTGTGGTGGTTTTTAGTAAGCCAGCTAGCAGTTTATCGTGACTTTTTATTTAATTGATTAAAATTAAATGGAGCCCGTATAAAGAAATGATTATTAAGTCTACATTCTTCACCAAATGCTATTCCAATTTCCTTCACAATGAACTTGTTGTTATTATCAAAACATCCTTAAACGTCAACAGCAAAATTATCTTCACTCATTTTCTATATGTAGATTGTTAGACGATTATTCACTTTCAAGTTTGATAAATGCTTTGAAATTAGTTGACCGTTTAGTGAGAAGGCTATTATTGCAAAGTGGGGACGTTCTCGGTTAGCAGCCAACTTAAGATTCCAATTAAAGTATCTTCCCTGAACCAGCTTGGGGTTAACATACGTGTCGCAACTTCTGAACGCAAGCGATAGATTAACTCCACTTTTAATAATGTCATACATTTTTATTTTTGCAACATTACTGGGAGTTACATGTGGAATTTTCCAAGATATATTTGTCATTTCTAATTGATATGTTTGACCACCCCTAGTTTTGTGGTAGATGTCATCCAGATTTTTGGTTAGTAATAGTACAAGCTCGTGCTTACAGTTTAACAGAACCTTTGTATAGTCTTCAGCAAAACCCAACAAATTTTTTAGGGGAACGGAAAAATTAAAATTAGCATTTTTTTGGATATCACTTCCTCCAGTCCATCCAGAATTTAGAAGAGTTCGACTATTAAGGTTGGTCAATGAGAGATAGTTTTTAAGGGTTGAAGTGACACCTACGAACCGCGTTCTGTCAACCTCACAACCATTTATTTCATATTTTATTTCATCCAAAAAATATGCCATACAATTATTTTAAAGTGAGGCAACAACGACCTCTGTCGACATAACATTTTCGGCTGATACTTTTTTAATAATTCCTTGAAAGTTAAGATAGCTCTCGTGGGGGAGCACATACAAGTCTTGATTTTTGATAGTAATTCGAATTTCATCATTTGGTTTAAATGTCTGTTGATATGGCGAAAAGGTGTGATATTCTTTCTTAGAGATACTTTCGTCTGAGAAAGGCTTTTGCCGAACATTTAATATTTCATTCATTTTGTTTTCGTACTTGTTATACTCGAAGCTTGAAACCCAATGATTTTAAAAACAATTTATTATTTAATATTAGAAAGCTCCTCTTTCGGTTGGAACCTCTTCCTTTAACTTTACAACTAGCAGTGTAACGTTTTCACCACGTAAATTCAACAAATCCCCGTTCTGATCAGTTAAACATATTGATAGTGTGCAGTTGATTGGTAAGTAAATAAGATTGCGAGGAATCACATTCATTTTATAGCCTGGAGGCACATCGATTCCAAACTCATATAATATATGATTTGGTGTGTTATCTACATATGAGCCACTGACATTGTTACATTCCTATCGAATAGTATTAATTTTAAATATATTTATAGGTTGATCGGACAGATAAGTTTTAGTAGAATGTGGTTTGAGTGCATTTTGATAGAAACAAAACAATTCACCAATTGTGTTTCTCTTATTAAAGTATATTGTTTCTTTACTGCTAGAGATTTCTATTTGAAGTGTATTATTATTTCCCTTAAATTTTAACGGTACTCTCAAGTTTAGTTCCTTTTAGCTGTGAATAAATAACCTCAACAATATCTTCGAGCTCATATGAACCTATGGAGATAGTGATTACTTGTTTACCAATGTGAAAAAGATTGTTGCTTGTATCAACATTGGGGTTTGAGTTGTACATGTTAAAGTCAACTAGTGCACACCCATATTGTCCATTCAATTCAATCGGTGAGAAATATCTTGTATTTATAATGGAACTGTTTCCATTTATTGATAATGTTAATGATCTAGTCATTTTGAAATCTAATTTTGAACTGAGGATAATAACTTTACAGCCAAACTGATATGTCAATCTCATTTTTAAATTATAATAAACTAATTGAAACCCATTCTATATCGAACCTTGTCCATATCATAGTCTTTACTTATTAACATGAAACCATATTTATCGTTCCAAAATGTTTGACAAATTTTCCTGAATGAGTCATAGCTCATGTCAGTGTTAATATGATCACGATATACAAGTCGCATATTTAGGTCATCTAGCTTAAACATAATAATCATGTTTGCATTGTCTCGTATAAGATGCTTTGGTATATGGGTGTAAGTTTGACATAAGTTAAACGAATCAATATTTTTGTGTCGTCCCATACAGAAATATGAACGAAGATTAAATTGTTTTTCACAAGCAACATCATCGAAAATCATAATGGAATTATTTTTGGCTTTACTGGGTGGTAAAACTGAATCATTTTGTGAGAATGTATGATAGCCCATACCTTTAATTGGTGTGATTGGCTTTTCCAAGTACTCATATTTGGGATGGTATAGACTCTTTGAAAACACGTAAATATTTTCAAATTTAAATCCATTGGGACTTTCACTTAAACTAAACATAAGATTTATCTTGCCACAGTTGGACGGACCAACAATCAGTCCTCTTATTGTGTTGGGTAAGAGAGTACTATGACGTGTGGGTAGCTTTTTCACTAGCATAACCTCCCTCAATCACTGCGGACGGCCGTCCGCGCTAGTGACGAAAGCAACACGAAGGGTGCCAAAGGCGACTAGCAATGTACACAGGCAGAATGGAAAATTTTCTATAACTGTCCGATCTGATCGAGTTATATACAGATCGAAAGGTATAGCTTTAGCTAAAAAATAGTGAATACTAAGACTTTTGGAAGCTCACCTGGTTCGTGAGATAAACAGATGTAAATGGGAGGGGCGAAATTTAGGTGATTGCAGCAAATGGGGCCGTTGAAGCCTTTTGGTAACTTTTTTTAATTTTCTACGATTTTTATCAAAAATACGCGTCGAATGACGTTTCAGAGCGTTGAAATAGCTAAAATGTGTGATTGAGGATCTATTCCCAATCATAAAATTAGAAACTTTTGTTTTACGACTTTTTTGTTTGTTTTACGACTTGCTAGTTTGGCGGGAAATCGCTAAAATTTGCAAAACTTAAAACCACCCTAGTATCCAAACGATACAAGGCTACAGATACAATTTTTCTGGAGTACATAGGTAAGAAGCTACAGGATAATTAAGATTTCATTGGCGATTTAAAACAAATTTTCACTCAAAATCACTATAAAATTATAATATGTCATAGTCAGCGTATTTTCGCGCTTTTTGACATATAACACATATCTGTGAAAATTCGTGTCGCCAAGATATTACGTATTGCCTGACTATCTTAATTCCTTAGCCTTGAATGATGGCAGGAGCAACAATGCTAGCAGTGCAAGCGGTGCACAATAGAACCCACAGCTGACAGTTTTTGTTTCAGTGATGCCAGATAGTTTGTGTTTGTTTTGCAAGTAGGCGGTATTTAATGTATGCAAATGAGCTGGACTTGTAGGGTCTTCCTTGAACGCATTTTGACTAAATGTGTTCTTATTCTCTAAATTATTTTTTATACCCTGTGCCCATGGAAAATGGTCAAAAAGGGTATAATGGTTTTGTGCAATGTATATAACAGGCAGAAGGAAGCATCTCCGACCCTATAAAGTATATATATTCTTGATCAGTATCAATAGCCGAGTCGATTGAGCCATGTCCGTCTGTCTGTCCGTGTGTTTAAGCCGAAGGGTCTCACAGACTATAAGAGATAGAGACTTAAAACCTGGTATGTAAGTTCCTGGATAGCGGGCGTTTGTTGTCAAGTTTGTTTTAAAATTTGCATCGGACCTCTATATCATATAGCTGCCATAGGAACGATCAGTCCAAAATCAAGTTTTAGTATGAACAACTTTTTTTGTTGTTTGAAATATCTCGACGAAACTGACAGGATATACATTTGGGATGGTCCTAAATATCCTGTTTGAAATCGGACCACTATATCATATAGCTGCCATAGAAACAATCAGTCCAAAATCAAGTTTTAGCATGAAAATCTTTTTTGTTGTTCGAAATATCTCGACCAAACTGTCTGGAAATGCATTTGGGATGGTCGTATACATCCTGATCAAATTTGGTTGAAATCGGACCACTATATCATATAGCCGCCAAAGGAACGATCAAACCAAAATCAAGTTTAAGTATGAAAACATTTTTTGCTGTTTGAAATATCTCGACCACACTGACAGGATATGCATTTGGAATGGACCTATATATCCTGATTAAATTTGGTTAAAATCGGATAACTATATCATATAGCTGTCTTAGGTCGAGCACTCTCGACTGTAGCCGCACCTACTCGCGAGCGAAGCGAGCCGGGGGTAGGCGAGCGAAATGAGCAGGGGGCGGAGCCCCCTTGTTTTTCATGGTACTTAGGCTTGATACAGGCAAATTCAAAAACGTCTGATATCTTCGAAAAATTACCTCTTTACGAGGTAAAATTCTAGTGACGAAAACATTTCCATGCGCCAAAATTTCTGATATCCAATTTTGTGACGAACGATATTAATATTATAATTACATCAGTCGTTAATTGTCTTTTAAACGAGGCGGTGGTCTTCTAAACAAGTTAATTAACAAACTACCGGTTGAAGCACACATACATGAATATAATTTCTGTGGTCCTGGTTCAAAGCTAGACAAAACGATTGAAGCGGGGTGATCGTGGAATAAATCCTTTGGACGAGGCTTGTATGGTGCATGACATTGCATACAAAGCGCACAAGCATTTGAGTGAACGACATAAAGCAGACAAAAAATTGCTCAACTGAGCTTGGGAGCGTGTGAAGGCTAACGATAGTACCCTCGGTGAGAGAGCGTCAGCACAAATGGTGGCCAATATCATGAAGTCAAAGAAGAACTTTTGAATGGGTGTAAAGAAGAAGGGGGTGAAACGAGAGGGAAAAACGAAAAGTTTGTCGCCCGTGGTTAGTGCAGCTTATCGAGAATTGAAATAGCAAAAACCTCTAGTTAGTAAGAAAATTATTAGAGTTCCACCTATAATTACTGTACCTAAAGTTGGAGGCTTTTTACCACTTCCACCAATCTGGCTGCACTGAGCGCTCTAGGAAGTCTAGCCTCTGGTAGTGCAGCTGCTGTAATTGCAATTAACATTACAAGGACAGCAAAAAGGCAGTTGGATGAGGGGGCTGGGAGCGAGAAAGGAGTAGCCTTAGGAGAGGGAATGTATTTGAAGCCCTATCAAAGGGCAACGGATTATACCTCAAACCATACAACAAGGGCTATTGAATAAAGAAACAAAACAAGGGGTCTCCGGCTATAGTCGAGTGGGCTCGACTGTAGAATACCCTTTGCCCTGGCTCTCCGAAAGGTTATACGTATGTGCGCTACGTTAGGCATGCCGAAGGTGTGATGATGCGGCATTAACTTTTTGACTAATTGTTCGTATTACATCTATGTGATATAGTGAACCGATTTAAACCAAATTGCAAATTCTGAATCTGTGAGTTTGGTTGACTTATCACTAAAAACAACAATAATTTTCGTACAATATCTTAAAATTCGTTCCAATGGCAGCTATTTGATATCCGATTTCAACCAAACTTGGTCAGGATGTAGAATACCATCCCAACTGCGTATTTTGTTAGTTTGGTTGAGATACCTCAAACAACAAAAAAGTTTATCATACTTAAACTTGATTTTCGACTGTTCGTTCCTTTGGCAGCTATATCACATAGTGTTTCGATTTTAACCAAGCTTAGTCAGGATGTATGGGACCATCCCACATGCATATTGTCTCAGTTTGGCTAAGATATCTCAAGCAACAAAAAAGGTTTTCATACCAAAACTTGTTTTAGATTGATCGTTCCTATGGCAGCTATATTATATAGTGTTCCGATTTTAACCAAGTTTGGTTAGGATGTATGGGACTAACCCACATGCATATTGTCTCAGTTTGGCTGAGATATCTCAAGCAACAAAAAAGTTTTTCATACTAAAACTTTATTTGCCACTGATCTTTCCTATGGCAGCTATATGATATAGTACACCGACTTTAACCAAGGTTGGTCAGGATGTTTGGGACCACCTCATATGCATACTCTATTAGTTTGATTGAGATATCTTGAACAACAGAAAAGTTTTTCATACTAAAACTTGATTATGGACTGATCATTCCTATGGCAGCTATATGATATAGTGGTCCGATCGAAAGTTTAGAACAAATTTGATCTTCGCCTGCTATCCAGGATCCTACATACCAAGTTTCAAGTCTCTAGCTCTTATAGTCTCCGAGATCCTTTGACTCAAACAGACGGACATGGCTCAATCGACTCGGCTATTGATACTGATCAAGAATATATATACTTTATAGGGTCCGAGATGCTTCCTTCTCCATGTTACATACATTGCACAAAGCCATTATGCACTTTTTGATCATTTTCAATGGGCACGGGTATAAAAACAATAAAGTCACACTAAGCGCCTAAGACGCCTGTTTTATAGGACGATCAACAGAAAGTCAGTAACAGCAGTAAAAGACTATATCAACAACAACAACGGCAGCAGCAGCAAAAAGACTTCGCCAACAACAATAACAACAATAGCAAAGGGCTCCGTCAACAACAAGACTAGTATCAAAATGAATCAACCTGAGTTCACCAATTGCGATTTCGAAGCTATTTTTGGAGAAAATGAGAGGATTGCAAATGTAAAAAGGGACTTCAATTCAAGGAATCAGAAGTCCATACAATCGAAATCGAAGATAGTATTGGTACGTCTACCACATTTTCAGAGCGAAGCTGAAAAAAACTATAAATGGAAATTCAATTGCTCTAGAATTAGAGGAATCCATTTTACATCTTACGGAGAGGTATACTCATATGAATGATGAATCCATTAACGAATAATGAAGGTTATTTTTCAGGAAAGTTAAACAATTATGTCAAAACTAATTTAAACTATTTTCTTTATGGGTTGAATGGGCTAAAACAATTTTCAGGAAAAATAAAATAAATACAAAATTATTAAAACTAATTTCAAAACTGTTTTCTTTATGGGATGAATTAAACACTTACAGATATCTATTATAAATATTGAAATATGTTTACATTACTCAACAGTATGAGTTGAGTGATTGGAAAGTGATTACATATGTGTATGAGTCGAAAAATAACTGCAAACAGTTTACGTGTTATTATATACTTTGAATAAACTATTGTCTTACATCAAACTGTTTACTTAAACCAGTTATTTTCGTCATTGAAAACGGGGTGGGTTGTGATTCTGTTTCACTTCTATCATATTAAGTGTGAAGTCCTTAACCCAGTTTCAGTTGATATACCTCATTGTCTACATTTGAGGGTTAGATAATAATGAATCAACATATTTTGAGTCAGCTGGCGAAGGCTAGAAATGCGTTGAAGAGAAAATTCGAATGGTATCTAAACCACTTCCAGAATATGTTGATGATACTTTAAAACACTTCAGATTCGAAGTAAACCAAAAAACCTTCTAAACAATACCTGTTTACGAGGTAAAATTCTAGTGACGAAAACATTTCCATGCCCAAAATTTCTGATATCCAATTTTGTGACGAACGATATTAAATTGAATATATAACTTATTCTTAAAAAAAAAGTTTGGCATTCGGCACTGCGCAAAAAAAGTTATTTTTATTAGGTAAGAAGGATGGGGACTTTATTGCGCAATGTGCCGAATGAAAAACATTTTTTTTTTAAATAATATATATATTTAATTTAATATCGTTCGTCACAAAATTGGATATCAGAAATTTTGGGGCATGGAAATGTTTTCGTCACTAGAATTTTAACTCGTAAACAGGTATTTTTTAGAAGATATCAGACGTTTTTGAATTTGTCTGTATCAAGCCTAAGTACCATGAAAAACAAGGGGGCTCTGCCCCCTGCTCGTTTCGCTCGCCTACCAGCGGCTCGCTTCGCTCGCGAGGAGGTCCGGCTACAGTCGAGTGTGCTCGACCTATGACAGCAATATTATATAATTCGCCGATTCGAAGCAAATTTGATCAGGATATATAGGTAGATTTCAAATGCATATCCTGTCAGTGTGGTCGAGATATTTCAAACAACAAAAAAGTTTTGCATACTAAAACTTGATTTAAGGCTGATCGTTCCTATGGCGGCTATATGATATAGTGGTCCGATTTCAACAAAATTTGATCAGGATGTATAGGACCATCCCAAATGTATATCCTGTCAGTTTCGTCGAGATATTTTAAACAACAAAAAAGTTTTTCATACTAAAACTTGATTTTGGACTAATTGTTCCTATGGCAGATGTATGATATAGAGGTCCGATCCAAATTTTAAAATAAACTTGTTCTGCGCCTGCTATCCAGGAACTTACATACCAGGTTTGAAGTCGCTAGCTCTTAAAGTCTCTGAGATCCTTTGGCTCAAACAAACGGACAGACAGACGGACATGGCTCAATAGTCTCGGCTATTGATACTGATCAAGAATATATAGACTTTATAGGGTCGGAGATGCTTCCTTCTGCCTGTTACATACATTGCACAAAATCTTTACACCCTTTTTGACCATTTTCCATGGGCACAGGGTATAAAAAATAATTAAGAGAATACAAGTCCAGCTCATTTGCATAAATTAAATACCGCCTACTTGCAAAACAAAAACAAACTATCTGGCATCATTGAAACACAAGCTGTCAGCTTTGGGTTCTATTGTGCACCGCTTGCCCTGCTTGCAATGCTTGCATTGTTGCTGCTGC
This sequence comes from Drosophila rellima, assembly GCA_035043635.1. NCBI lineage: Eukaryota > Metazoa > Arthropoda > Insecta > Diptera > Drosophilidae > Drosophila > Drosophila rellima. The sequence goes on along the minus strand of JAWNMV010000381.1, from coordinate 796 downwards.
CATCATTCAAGGCTAAGGAATTAATATAGTTAGGCAATACGTAATATCTTGGCGACACGAATTTTCACAGATATGTGTTATATGTCAAAAAGCGCGAAAATAAGCTGACTATGACATATTATAATTTTATAGTGATTTTGAGTGGAAATTTTTTTTAAATTGCCAATGAAATCTTAATTGTCCTGTAGCTTCTTACCTATGTTCTCCAGAAAAATTGTATCTGTAGCTTTGTATCGTTTGGATACTAGGGTGGTTTTAAGTTTTGCAAATTTTAGCGATTTCCCGCTAAACTAGCTTTTTTTCCGAAAAAGTCGTAGAACAAAAGTTTCTAATTTTATGATTGGGAATAGATCCTCAATCACACATCTTAGCTATTTCAACGCTTTGATACAAACAAACACACAAATAGACAAACAGACAAACTGACTTTTCAACTCATTTTGTAAAGACTACTAAAAATTTAATTATCTTTTGAACCACTTAACAGGTATTTATGATTGAGGTGTCATTCGACGCGTATTTTTGATAAAAATGGTAGAAAATTAAAAAAGTTACCATAAGGCTTTAACGGCCCCATTTGCTGAAATCATTTAAATTTCGCCCCTCCCATTTACACCTTTTAATCTCACAAACCAGGTGAGCTTCCAAAAGTCTTAGTATGCACTTTTGTTAGTTAGACCTATACCGTTCGATAGGTATATAGCTCGACCTGATCGGACAGTTATAGAAAGTTTTCCATTCTGCCTGTGTATATTGCTAGTCGCCTTTCGCACCCTTCGTGTTGCTTTCGTCACTA
>JAWNMV010000380.1:0-152167 GCA_035043635.1 Drosophila rellima | reverse complement strand
GACTGTAGCCGGAGCTCACTTGTTTATTGTGGGGGCCGCTCGCAAACAAGTTGCCGCAGCGGTTATCGTTTAGATTATTCTATTTGTTGTTTCTTTTTGGTTCACAGTAACATTTGCGCTCGCGAATCTGATACTCGTCTAGTTAAGGACAGACACATCGCCGCAGCGGGTGCGTTATTTTACAATTATAGCAACTTGTTTGCGCTCGTGGATTTGTTTTATCGCATTTCAACCCCCTTATTTGAATTGCATTCACGATCGTCACAATGACGCAATGACACTTATTTTCCTTAAATTATTTTGTGTAGTTTTAGGTGGAAGCACATTTTTTATTTAAACATAATCGCCAGTGTAAGATGAAAATGTGATATACTTTGAAAATACGTGTTACTGCTTTAAGTGCCTATCAACGAAATATTTTGTTGAGTTAAAAACCATTTTCCTTATTTTGTTTTTTTGAATTTGCCTCAATAAGATATTTTTAAGGGAACGAAATGTTTTATTTAGTTATTTAGTTTTTTTTATGAAATTGCCTCAATCAGATAATTTTACGTGGCAATCGCGATTGCATTTGGGTTGAAACACTCTTGGCCTTTATTTAAGGCAACGTCTCCTCTGCAGCGGGTAGTTGCTCATTTATTTTTCGGTTTTCATTTTTTTATTTAGTAATCTTACACACTAATTTTTTATTTTAATTTCTTTCTTCTCTTCGGTTTTCATTTTCTGATTTTGTATTCTTATACACTAGTTTTTTTTATATTAATTCTTTACATTTTTCTTTTTGTTATAGGACTTCACGCACACCGCACTGCACACACTTGTCTTTTATTTCGTACATTTTCTATCTGTTTTCCTTCGTTTTCACATATTTTTTCCGACTTATTTGGCAAGGTCCCCACCTATTAATAGATGGGTCCCTGCTCGGGCGCCAGTTAAGTACTTCCGTTATCCCATGATAACAAAAATACCTCGTTCTGCATTCCATGACGGTGGAACTCAGTAAGATTAAACATTACCTAAACATTGCTGTGGAATAGTAGTTATTCCTCAATCCCATAGAAGTCCCACGGACAAGTCGCAATCAGTTGAAATCGTTATAATTATTTTATTCAAGTAATTTGCTTAATGAAGTAGTTAATTTGGTGTTTCGATACTGCTCTCAAAGCCGGTCGGATTCTCTCTGCCAGTTGTCCGCTGGCCTCTTCCTCAGCATACCTCGTTGTTCCAGTAGAAGTCGGCTTCGACGTCGGTGTCGACGTCCGTATTGCAGACAGTGCAATTTGACCGCCACACGTTCTTGTTGTTACGCCGCGTTGTCGTTGCCATGCACTCCATAGCTGATCGCAAGTTTTGGGTCGTTGCTGGCCCCGAACTTGCTGATGTTGTGCAACAGCGGATATGGTGACCGCTGCCTCAGCGTAGCCGCTGCTTCAGCGAGTCAACGGCACTTAGAATGCTGACTCGGCGCAGGGAGTGACGAGGGAAGTAGAACGTTAGGCTGTAAGCGGACACCGCGACAGCGAATCAAGGGGGAATATCTGCACTGTTAACTTATATGTACAGATTTATATTATTTTCTTTTAATCAGGAATTGCTTCTCCATAGTAAGTACGGGGTCTCCGATAGCGAGGGAGAACGCTGCCGCTGCAGCATGCATGCAAAAGGGCCGAGCTACGACAAGCTGCGACGTCACTGGAACGAGCATCGGCAGCGACGTCGGCAGAGAAATTGCCGAATTAGAGGCTTGGCGTGCAATTAATTTTGTCGCCGGCTCCAGTCTTCGAGGATCATAGAAACCAAGCAGACGTACGCAGTGCCAGTGAAGCAACAAAGAGCAGAGAAATAATGCACGAGGCGGAAAATTTTGGACAACGAGGTGAGCCGTGTGACAACACAGAGTGCGGTATAGGCAACTAGCATAGGAAATTAGTGACTACTTTGTGAACTGCGCATTTTCTACAGTGATGAACACCGTGGCATAATAATAAATAAATGTTACTAGATCGTTTGTGCTTTTCTCTGACCAATAAAAGTGCATAAAACTAGGTAACAGAAATACACTCTAGTCGCGGTTCTACAAGGCTGAGTGGTACAGGGTAACATAGGTGCACTCTCGTCGCGATTCTACCAGACTGAGTGGCATTAGGCAGGTCAGGTACACTCTCGTCACGGTTCTACCAGGCTGAGTGGCATTAGGCAGGTCAGGTACACTCTCGCCACGGTTCTACCAGGCTGAGTGGGACAGGGTAACATAGGTACTCTCTCGTCACGGTTCTACCAGGCTGAGTGGTACAGGGTAACATAGGTGCACTCTCGTCGCGGTTCTACCAGGCTGAGTGACACGGGGCAGGGGAGACACACTCGTCGTGGTTTCTACCAGGCTGAGTGGTATTAGACAAGGCAGACATTCCATTCCTTTCTGTTCTCTGACGAATCTTGCAGCACGGTCATGAGTTGCTTTGCGACCCATTAGGACCGTCTTTCTCACTACTAGTAGTTCCAGTAACTTTCAAGAAATTTTCTGTAAGTGATCCTGGCTGGAATGAGACATTCCCCAGCCAAGAGAAAACTTCCTTACAGATGGCGCCCGAGCAGGGACGCTGGTAGCTAAGTGTTTTTTACAAACTTTGAGAAAATTCCATCATTTATGGCTTAAAGCCCCATCAGTGCCAAAATCGTTAGGGAAAGAAACAAGGAATGTCGAAAGGCACATAGTCGCATACACGCCGAGTCTTCGAAGTAGAACACAGAACATAGTCATAGCATAGGCATCGAGGTTCAGGCTACAAAAGCCACTACAGGAGAACGAGGGTCGTATGTACTAGTCGCATCATCGATCGTTACGAGAGCGAACGAGAGGAGAGCCGTCCGTATCTTTACAGAGCACGATATCATGGGCGTACATTTGATCGCCTTCTGCCGCATAAGCGAACTACAAGCAATCCTGAAGGAATTCGGTCAGGAATCAGAAGGCACCGTCGAGGAGCTGAGAAGCCGGTTATCTAGCTTCGCGAGCCAGCAGGAATTACCGAAAGCCGTCGTCCGACGACTTGCGGACCTGGAAACGACGCTGGGCTGTGCATCAACGCCAGATCCCAAGACCCGTTCCAGGAGCACTACCTCTGTTCAGGACGAGAATCAGCCAGGCGTGACCCAGCCGGGTGCAACCAGCTCCGAGGCAACAGGACAAATGACATCCTGTACACTCACCGTCGACACCGGCATAGAATTGTCGGTTTCCCTTCGGATTGGGAGTAACATCGGCGGAACCAGAACCCACGATAGCGGCCCAGATGGCACCGGTCCGCAGAACGAACGCTTTTTACAACTCAGTCTCGCGGACCGATTGCGGACGTGGGGCGAGTTCTTCAGCGGAGAGTCCGCTGACCCGTTGCGATTCATCGAGCATCTGGAGGATATGGTGGCGATATATCGCTCGGATCTACAACATGCCATCCATCGCCGGGCTACTTACAGGACAGGCTGCCGATTGGTTTGGAATCAGCGGGTTGCATGGAGCCACCTGGGAAGAATTCAAAAGAGAATTCCTCGACTTTTTCCTGCCGCCGAGGTATTTTCAACGACTCGAGGATGAGATACGGGCCAGGACACAGCGAGTAGGAGAACCCTTCACGAAATATCTGCTCAGCCTCCGCGTCATGATGCGCCGGGCTGCCTATAGCATGGATCAGGAGCTGGATAGGTTATACGACAACCTACTCCCGGAGTACCAACTGTTCACGAGGCGGCACAAATTTACCACGTTAGCACAGCTAACGAGACTGATCACCATCTACGAGGATACCAAGGAACGAGCCGGATCCCGCCCCGGACCTAAGGTTTTCCAGCCGGCACTCGCTGGACTGTCGACCGGCAATAGGGCGGAACCACCAAGCCGCGGAACCAACGAGGAAACCCATTTGGATGTGCAAAGAGTGTGCCGCAATTGTGCACAGTTGGGTCACTTTAGCCGTGAGTTCCAAAATCCCCGCATCCTTTTCTGCAGGGATTGTGGTCGTCGCGGGACTCGCACCGTGGATTGTTGTCGTTCCAGGACTTCGGGAAACGAAGAGCGCTTCCATCCGCCCGCGGGACGGATGGCAACAGCGCCATCCGCCTCCCGCCAGTAGAAGCAATACTACGCTATGAAGGCGGTCGTATTGTAGCCAGTATCCAAATCGAGGATAGAGCTTCATAAGCGAGTCCGTGGCTCGGGAACTGAGCACGGCACAAAACCAACGGACAGTACTTACGAGGATCAACCTTGCCGATGGCACGAGGCGTGAGGTGACTCGGGCACTGGTAGTACACATCTACTGGGGACAACGATACGCAACCCTGACCCTGTTGGTCTTGCCAACCATCTTAGATGACATCATCCTCGGCATGGATTTCCTCTGCGAAATGGAAGGACGGATTGAGTGTGGCCAGGCCCAGCTACAGTTGGGGCCCACTTCCGCCGAGAGGCCTTCCATTGTCGTCACCAGCATTCGGTCCCCGTCACACAAGGAGGATCAGCAAGCCACGGAGGTACCCATGTGTACCCCGAATAGATCCGGGCTACCCGCAACCTGTGCATCAGCAATACGCAACAATCCGTTTCGTAGAACCCGAGACCCGACGAACGATGAGCCGTCAACTACCCAAGTGCCTAGACGAAGGAAACGGCACCCAGCGCCCAGATCCGAGTCCCCAGAATCGGTGGTGCCCATTCTGGCGGTGACAGAATCTCCGGGTATCTCTAAGGAAACGTGGGTGAACCAGTTTTTGCAGGAGGAGCTGGAACCAGTGAAATGCCCACGGATAGAACAGATGCTCCGACAGGTACAGGAAGAGCCGGAAAGGTACCCGGAATACGTGCGGGGGAACGATCAACTATATCGACGATCCGGCCAGCGACCCTACGATGAAGACTACATACCCTGTGCGTCCCAAAGGAACACCGGGCACGGGTCCTCACGGAGTGTCATGACCAACCGACGGCCGGACATCAAGGGATCCGTAAGACCATCAACCGGGTAACACAGCGTTATTACTGGCCGGGCCTTTTCCGAGACGTGGCGAGGTATGTGCGGGGTTGCGAGACCTGCCAGAAGTTTAAAGCAAGCGAACTTAAACCCCCGGGAGAGATGCACACCAGATCTCCCGCATGCATTCCGTACAACATGCAGTAGGCGACTACTGAGCAAAGTCGGCACTACAACCTGAGGCGAAGGGATGGGAAACCCGCCTGGGGCGACTTGGTGCTCCTGCGCCAACATCACTTCTCGAAGGTCATCGAGGGATTTGCCGCCAAAATCGCATCGCGGTACGACGGGCCTTACAAAGTTGTGAAGTTCGTGTCACCTAATATCGTCCGCATTGAACACGTGAGGAAGAAGGAGCGCAGAATAGCGGGATTAGTGGACCTAAAAGCATACCACGAGGACCAGTCGAAAGACACCAAGGAGACAACGATAACGACACACACTGACTAACATACCGACACCCGAACGTAGCCTAGGGAACTTTTTCAACCGCACTCTGTCTAGGTATTCAACCTTCGTTAACTGTCCAAGATCTCCCCTACAGATGCCTTCTAGACGCAACCCGGACCGCGAGCATCGGCTGAACAGGTCGCCCATCCCCATCGCGGCACCTGGAGCGTGGTGGAATCGACAGCCCACACGCAGCACCCCGTCCAGGTGACACTCCCGTCGAGGGATCTCAGCCAAGGACGACGTGTCCCGGCTGAGCCGGTCGCAACCCCGCTTAGTCACCATTCGACACCGGATGAATCCACCTCGGACCCGTGGCTAGCGGACCTAGGTAGTGCTGGGTCCCCTCGGCCTTCGGTCGTCGTCCTCAGCGACAGCCATACCACACCACCACGGCCGTCCTCGGCGTTAGGCCTGGACTTGAGCCCGGCTACACTGACCATGCTGGCCCAGTTTTCGGATGCGGAGGCGGTCATCCTTTGGCGGATACAGGAAGAGATGGTCCGCGGTACAACCCGGAGGATGACCCGCCCCCACCATATGGGTCTTGGGAAGAGGAAGCCCCCCCGACGTACCAGGAAGCCTGCAGAAATATTACCCTACCAGCAGGATCCTCCGAAGGGATGGCTCCGAGTTGCGCACTGGGGAAATGCCGACGGGAACAGGACGAGGCCGACCCACCAACCCGGTCATGGCTTATCCCTGAAGAGGATGGGCCCAGTACCTCCGCCGAGGCGCAACGACGCCGAGGAGCCGCCGACAGGGTCATCGGACACGGCGAGCCGGTCGAGGCCATGGAAACCGGACCCCCTCCCGAAGCGTGGGTGTGTGCCCCGGCAGAGTGGACCGTCCACACTCCAGGACGCCTATTGCCCTTGACCCTCCTCACCAGGCTGACGGACCAGGTGGCACAGGGTCGGCCGCAGCGTTCGATTTCAAGAGGCGGTAGGCGATCAAATATACGGGGTCCGCATCGGGGCCAACGACCAAATCACGGTATCGGTCCGTTCACCGGAAGAAAGGGGGGGGGGTGTGACGCCCCATAAATTGCGCGCACATAACGCGAGAAACATTGGAAGTCGGTGACGCCGGTAGGCAGCGGCGCTAAAAGAAAAAAATACACAGCAGCCGCGACGGCCGCCAAAGCGACGAGAAAATAACCGACAGAAACACACGCAGAGAAAAAAACCCAACGCAACAGCGTTGGTGAAACAGCAATAGCGACATCAAAACAATTTCGTCGCTACTGCAGACAGAGGGAGAGCAGACAACAGAGAGAGGAACTACGGCGCCGAAATAAGTCAGCGACGCAGAAAACGACACGAGCTCACTTCCACACACACACACATAAACTGCATAGCGGAATACGCAGAGAACAACAGCGCAGCGAAAATGGGTCAACGCAGCTGAGCAGCACAGCAACGAGAGAGCAAGATTACGTGCGATCGAGGGAGAACGCCGGCGCTGCAGCATGCGTGCAAAAGGGCCGACCTACGACAAGCTGCGACGTCAATGGAATGAGCATCGGCAGCGACGTCGGCAGAGAAATTGCCTAATTAGAGGCTTGGCGTGCAATTAATTTTGTCGCCGGCTTCAGTCTTCGAGGATCATAGAAACCAAGCAGACGTACGCAGTGCCAGTGAAGCAACAAAGAGCAGAGAAATAAACCACGAGGCGGAAAATTTTGGACAACGAGGTGAGCAGTGTGACAACACAGAGTGAATTTTGTTTAAGGGTTCGCGAAGTTGTTAAAAAAAAATACATTAAATGCAAAACACACGTCTTTTGGGCTTTATCGTCAAAACTCAACTGACTATTCTTTATTGATCATATTTTAAAGAAGACTTAATTTAGGTTAACAAAAAGTGCTTACAATGTTTTCTTATGAACTACTCTGGTTGACATATATATGTAAGATCGTTGGCCTGTAGTTAATCGGAATTTACCAACGATCGATGAACTATGCATTTCGTGTTTGTTGTTTGCTTATTTAACATTTATCGAGTTGAGCAACTCTTGTATTTTATCATAAAGAGGTGGTAGTGGTAGTGGTAAGTGTGAGGTGGGGTTATACGTAACTTCTCCCCCCTTTAAATAAGAATTCTCCTGAATTCTGTTGTTATTGAGCTGAATTTTAATTTTCTTGTGTTTTAAAATAATGTAATTAATTAATATAATTATTGACATGAGTATGGCTGCATTAAAAAAGTAATTTATATCTTTATGTGTTTTTAATTTTCTTATGTTCAACCAGTTAATCTTATTGTTTTCCAATATTTTCTCAAATGTGATTTGCTTAGTGAAATTTTGTGTTTGATTTGATTTTTCGTATACAATTTTTTTCTTATCTAATTCATATGAATTTGTAAAATAATTATTTTCTATAGCTATCGTACAATTTGTAAAGTGTATTAGAATATTTTTTTCCATTTTAATTTCCGTGTTATTACAATTTTGATATAATGTTTCATTATTTGCGTTCTTAACTAATATGGTTTCTTCGTTTAATTCTAATATTTGCATTTAATTTTTTTGTATTAATTTGCAATTGTTCTTAAATATACAATGTTTACTTTTTCGCATTTCTTTTAATTTTTTATTTGTTTTACAGGTGTATGTTGAATTTTTATAGTTAAATATCAGTTCTGATTCTTGATCTATTTCGAAGTTTTCTTCATTAGGCATCGGTATTATCTGTTGAACTTTTACTGTTATAAAGTTTTTTGGTATTTCTATTGCAAAGACTAAAAGATTATTTCTGAACATAGCTGTAGCTAACTTGATATGGTTAAGTTTGTTAAAATCGATATTGTATTTTGTTATTTCGTGATCTGTTAATATGCTGGCGTCTTATATATTATATCTAGCAGAAGCAACGTTATCCTGCAAATTCTCGATCTTATTTTTTATTAATTGAATTTTTATCTGTTTTTGTTTTTGGCGTTATCTATATTTTCTTTTATTTTTGTCAATTCTAGCTCATTGTTGTGGGCTTCGCTGGGGGTACATTTGATTGTGAAATGATATCTTTCGTTGTAATTTCTCACTGCTCTTTGCATTATTTGTTTAATTGACATATTCTGCGCTTCCGTTTTATATGAAATTCTAAACTTCTCTGCTAATGAGTTGTGTAGTCTTTCTACATCTGAATTGCCAGTGTGACTGTTAGGTTTGGTTAAATGTAATTCTATCCCTTCTTGTCGTAGTAATTCTTTAATTCTGAATGAGTCAAATTCGTTGTCAGCTATTATTTTACCTGGTTTACCTATTTTCGTAAAGTGTTCCTCCAATTGTTCTATTATAATGATATGGTTTCTATCATTTAATGGGTATACTGCTGCGAACTTTGAAAATTTATCTATAGTCGTTAAGAAATGTGTATTTTTCATTACATATGTATCCAAGTGTATTATTTGATTTTTATCTGACGGGGTTTCTGTTTTACTGAACTTATTTTTAATGGGGTTTCTATCATATTTTATTTCTTTACAAAAATCGCATTGATTTATAACCATTTGCACCAACTCCAATAATTTTGGATAGTAAATTTTGTTTTTCAATTGGTTATATGTTTCCTAAATCCCTGAGTGCATACTTTCTCTTACATGATAAAACGAAATTTGTTTTACTGCTTCTGTTTCGTGATCAATATCTTGAGCTCTGAGTGTACATTTCATAAATTCTAATTGCTTATTATCCGAAAAAATTTCTATTAGTTTTTCTTGTACTATGTTATATTCTTGATTCGATAATTCTGAATAGATTCCGACTTTTTCTTTGTGTATGTATCTCTTGAATATATCATCCATTGTTGGGAAGTCATGTTTTGCTATGAATATTATTGATTTTCCATGAATTGTCTTATATTCGTCTGTTTTACTGTCTGTAATAATTATTTGTGTTTTATATTTGTTAACTATTTCCTCTTTTATAAAAAAACGATTATGTAAATTTTCTTCGGCTGAATGTACTGTTGATGTTGAAAGATTATCTTCTATGTTTGCTATCATGTTTATGTCTGATATGTTATCGTTGAAATCAATGTCTCTTTCGTTTTCGTGTTTGTTCGTATAGTCGCTGTCTTCCAGTCTGCTAAGAAAATCTGCCACTCTGTTTTCTTTTCCTATCAAGTAGTCTATCTCAAATTGGTATTCTCCTAATTTTAATAACCATCTCTGATGTCTGGGTGAAATATCTTTACCTTTATGTTTAGAATGTAAGAATTTTATTGGCTGGTGATCCGTTAATATTTTGAATTTATTACCGTAAAGGTATGGTCTGAAATAATTGACACTCCAAAGAATTGCTAAAAATTCTTTGTCTGTTGCTGAATAATTTTTTTCATGATTATTCAGTGTTCTTGATGCAAAGCAGATCGGATGACCGTCTTGAGATAGAACAGATCCAATTGCATAATTTGATGCATCTGTTGTTAACGTAAATTTTTTTTCAAAGTTGGGGTATTTAAAAATTGGGTGAGAGCTAATTAAACGTTTTAGTTTTTCGAATGCCTCCACATATGTGGGATCTTTTAAATTTATTTTGACATTTTTCTTTAAATACTTTGTTATAGGTTGCGCTACTTTAGCGTAATCTTTTATGAATTTTCTATAATACCCGGTAATTCCTAAAAAACTCTTTATTTGTTTTGCTGTCCGTGGTAGCAGTAATTTTTCTATAACTGCTATTTTATTCGGATTTGGCTTAATGCCCTCTTTTGTGAGAATATGCCCTAGAAATTCTGTTTATTTTTTCATAAAGTTGCACTTATCAACTTGGATTTTTAGATTTTTTCTTTCCAGTATCTGGAATATTTCATTTATGGCTTGGATGTGTTCTTTTAATGATGTGCTAAATATTAGTATATCATCTAGATACACGACACATTTCTTGTTAATATGATCCCTAAGTATTTCGTTCATAAGTCTCTGGAATGTGGCAGGGGCATTTTTCAACCCAAATGGCATTCTTATAAACTCGTAAAGCCCATGTGGCGTTACGAATGCCGTTTTTTTTCTGTCTTCTTCTCTAACTAAAATTTGATGGTAGCCTTTGGCTAAATCTATCGTAGTAAAATATTGAGCTCTTCATAGTTTGTCAAGAATTGAATTAATGTTCGGAATAGAAAATTTGTCATCTATAATGATTTCATTTAATTTTCAGTAGTCTATTCCTATTCTAAACTTTTTCTTTCCTGAATTGTCGATCTTTTTCGGGATTACTATAAGTGGGCTGGAATATCTTGAGTTGCTCTTTCTAATTATACCCCGTTCTTCCATTTCTTTTATTTGTCTCCTGACTTCCTCCTCGTGTTGTGGTGGATATCTATAGAGTTTTGAGCTTAGCTGGTCCTCTGTAGTGGTCCGTATTTCGTGTTCTATTTTCGTCGTACTAGTTAGTTGGTCTCCCTCTTTAAAAAAAAGCTTGCTATATCGTTGCACAATGGCCTTAATTTCTCTGACTTCTTCTTCATTCAAGTGATCGAGTTTCAAATTTTCTAAGTTTTTACTGCTACTTTCTAATACCGAGACTTCTTCGTACTGATATGGATTGTTTATAATAACATTCTCTTTATGATTTAACACAAGAACCTTTTTCTCAATGTTAATAAAAGCCTTTAAAAAATGTAGTAGGTCTATCCCAATGATGAAGTTGTAAGTTGTTCGTCCTTTAAGCGGGGCTAATTTCCATCGTACTCTTGCGTTATTTGGTAAATTAAACTCTCTTGGTGCTGTGGTATGAATTTCGTACGCTATAACGTCTTTGCTGTTAATTGTATTGTATGATATTGGTGTATTTAGTCTCACTTTTCTGTAACCGTTGATCTGGTCGCTCACTAGACTCAAGGTAGCTCCTGTATCTATTAATGCAACGTATTTCTGTCTATCTATGTTAATTTCTATAAGTGGTAACCCTTCCGAGGCGGCTTCGTAAAAAAAACTGTGTTATTGATTTCTGCCTGTTGTAGTTTTCCCTTTGATTACTTCCATGATCGTCGTTCGAGTCATTGTAGTTACTGTTGTAGTAGTCATTATAGTTATTGTTATAGTTCTCGTTTTCATATCGGTTTTGGTCAGTATTGTTTTTGTATTGGGTAGCTTCTATGTTATCTACCTCCATCGGTACTACATTTCCTGGTCTATTTTGCCTGGATTGATGTGATCCTGCTTGTTGAAAATTCTGATTATAATGGCTTTGTCTACTTTGTCCTGAATTATTACTCCTGAAATTTTGTGGGGTGTTATTTTGTCTAACTTGCCCTGAGTTGTTGCTCTGATAATTTTGATGATTATTTCTGTTCTGCTGTGCGTTTTGCACCGTATTGTTCTGTTGATTGTTTCTGTTTTGGTTTGCGTTTTGCATCGTATTGTTCTGTTGGTTGTATTGGTTTGTGTTCTGATTAGTGATCCTGTAATTATTCTGTTTAGGTTTAGTTTTTCTATATTGATACTTAATGCAACTATTTTCGTACCTGCGTTGCATCATTATTTGCAATACAGTACTCAGGTCCCTAACTTCATAAATCTTGTCGAGTAAAGTACCCTGACTTACTTCCTGAGCCGTGTTTACCAATAAACTTTCAACATTGCTTAAATCTATGAAGTTGTCGTTATTATGGTATACAATTAATTCATCGGTTTTGTATTTTATATTTTGTAGTTCAACTGCAAGTTCGCTCACCGAATTTACTTTTAATTCGCAGATCCTTTTGTAGATTTGGTGTGGTTCTGTGTCTGGTCGGTATCGTAATTTTAGTGTAGCTTTTATTAGATCCCAGTTGTCCGGCTCCGGGATATTTATTACGGCGTCCTTTGCCTGTCCTTGGATCGTCCTGTAGAATATTGTCCGTGTGGCCTCTTGCTTCAATTGTGGATCCTCTATCGTCTGTAGCAGGTATTCTACACTGCTGAAGAAGGAGTTGATTGATACTTCTCCCGTTCCCGTGAATGTTGCCAAACGGTTTATGTTCTTGAACAACCGCTCTTGTTGAGCCGCGTTGTTTCCGCCTCCTTGAAGCTGCACATATGCCTGTTCAAGCTGCTCCAACTGGCGCTCCCGTATGGCCAATTGTTCCAAAAGGTCAGCTTGGGGCATCTGGCCGTTTTCATGAGCCATTCTGCTGTTGTCGTAGGAAACGTGCCTGCGCTGCCTTCTTGTGTCCAGGTTGAGTTGATTTGTTTTGAAGAGCTATCTAAGTTCGATTTGATTTACAAGCAATCAACCACTGATTTTTAGCTGGTTTGAATGTTGACTTTTTGTTTTGTTCAATATGTGAAAAAAAAATTTTTTTTTTTTTCGCGTTAAGTTCGATTTGAATAATCACTGGATCCTCTTAAATGAAAAAGGATCCTACCGGCTGCGCTAATTTTGTTTAAGGGTTCGCGAAGTTGTTAAAAAAAATACATTAAATGAAAAACACACGTCTTTTGGGCTTTATCGTCAAAACTCAACTGACTATTCTTTATTGATCATATTTTAAAGAAGACTTCATTTAGGTTTACAAAAAGTGCTTACAATGTTTTCTTATGAACTACTCTGGTTGACATACATATGTAAGATCGTTGGCCTGTAGTTAATCGGAATTTAACAACGATCGATGAACTATGCATTTCCTGTTTGTTGTTTGCTTATTTAACATTTATTGAGTTGAGCAACTCTTGTATTTTATCATTAAGAGGTGGTAGTGGTAGTGGTAAGTGTGAGGTGGGGTTATACGTAACTAGTGCGGTAAAGGCATCTAGCATAGGAAATTAGTGACTACTTTGGGAACTAAGCATTTTCTACTGTGATGAACACCGTGGCATAATAATAAATAAATGTTACTAAGTGGCCATTGAATTCAGCAAAACACGTGCAACTGTTTCTTATTTAGATCGTTTGTGCTTTTCTCTGACCAATAAAAGTGCATAAAACTAGGTAACACAAATACACTCTCGTCGCGGTTCTACCAGGCTGAGTGGCATTAGGCAGGTCAGGTACACTCTCGTCACGGTTTTACCAGGCTGAGTGGTACAGGGTAACATAGGCACACTCTCGTCACGGTTCTACCAGGCTGAGTGATACAGGGTAACATAGGTGCACTCTGACACGGGGCAGGGGAGACACACTCGTCGTGGCTTCTATCAGGCTGAGTGGTATTAGACAAGGCAGACATTCCATTCCTTTCTGTTCTCTGACGAATCTTGCAGCACGGTCATGAGTTGCTTTGCGACCCATTAGGACCGCCTTTCTCACTACTAGTAGTTCCAGTAAGTTTCAAGAAATTTTCTGTAAGTGACCCTGACTGGACTGAGACATACCCCAGCCAAGAGAAAACTTCCTTACACCTGACAACAAAGGACAAATTATTAACGAAAACATCACTGGTAGATTTTATTTACATAATAATAGTACTATAAATATTTTAACAAAAGAAATAGTTAAGGACCAATGTATCGATATTATTATTAAACATGAAACACCAACCTGTACATTTCATAAATTCAGAAAACAAAACAATATTCAATACATAGAACCAAACATATTGATCACATGGAACATGTCAAGAACGAAATTATATCAAAACTGTAATAATCAAGAAAATAACATAGAAAAAAATAAAATAATTAAAATTTACAACTGTTCCGCTAATTAAAAGAAGTCTCAATAATAAATAATATTTTACAATAGACTAACATAATGTTTACCGAATACAATGTAACCCGATTAGAGCCAATATCACATATAGAAATTAAGGAAATGATTTATGTTAATAATAACAACTTAACATATAAAATTATAATAATAATAATTTTAGTAATAATAGCTACTGTCACCATTTATTATTTACACACAAAATATAAAACATCAACACAACAAATTATAATGAAGTTAAAATCTAAACCTAAACCTAGCCCTAAGAATAACCAAGAAATTGAAAAAGAGCCAGAAACAGAAATGCCCGATCAAATAATTGAGCTTTTAGAATCATCCCCACAATTATACCCTACTTTGACCGCTTGAGAACAAGCTCCAATCTTAAAGGCGGGGGATTGACATGTTGACATATGTATCATTCTTCTATCTCAAGCCTAAACGGCCCAAATATAAAAACTCAAAATCCCACTCCCACGATAATGCACGAACAGCATTTTTTCCAATTCAGGCTTAGACGGCCAAGTAGTAAACAAACTGACCCCATCTAAACAAATTCTTCCCCTATCATGGGAAACTCCAAAATTGCAATCTTGCAATTTAAAGTCCAAAGCTCCGTCGCAGCTTAAGGCTGTAAAGCTCTCCACACAAAACTCCCCACATTTCAACACGCGTAGAAAGCTTTTAGGCCTAATGCTAAGTTCTGATCAATTGCAAAATTAGTTTTTAAGATCCCTGCAACTGAATAAGTTCTGCACAATAAACTCAAATTATTAAATAACACTTGTGGCTTAAATTTTTTTTATAAATATATAAACGGAAGTATTTAATTGGCGCAGCCGGTAGGATATCTACGTCATAGTAATATCCGTGATCTTATTACAATCCAGTGTTAAAGAATCCTTGTACGACCAAGTAATCCTTTAGGATTGAGCTCGCGAATTGCCGCAAAAGAAAGATTCGGTTAACGCTACAATTTTTTACGCAAAGATATCCGCCAAAGAACTCTCGCGTGTTTTTAGAATTAAACATAGTGGCCCATTGAAACCTAACGTGACCGCCACTTGTGAACAACAAAATTTTAATTTTAGTAGTTAAATAAAATTTAAAAAACGCCGCTAAATAGAGAAATTCACTTAAGGTATAAGTCTCGATATACTGAAACAACCTGTGAATAACAAAAAAAAAACAAGGGGGCTCCGGCTACAGTTAAGTGTCCTCGACTGTAGAATACCCTGTGCCCTGGCTCTCCGATAGGTCATACGTATGTGCGCTACGTTAGGCATGCCGAAGGTGTGATGATGCGGCATTAACTTTTTGATTAATTGTTCGTATTACATCTATGTGATCTAGTGAACCGATTTAAACCAAATTACAAATTCTGAATCTGTGAGTTTGGTGGACTTATCTCTAAAAACAACAAAATTATCGTACTTTTAGTTTGGTCGAGATCTTTCAAACAACAAAAAAGGTTATTTTCGTCTGATCGTTCCTACGACAGCAATATGATATAGTGGTCCGATTGAATAAGTTGTATTTAATTTAATTAAAATAGTAAATCGTAAATCGTAATCGTAATCGTAATCGCTGAAATCGCTGTTGCTCATGCCAAGAGTAGCCATCAACTAAAATTAGCTCATTGCGCGCGGAATTTAAATTTAAATGCAATGCTTTAATATTTGTGATTCTTTTTGCAGGATTTGTTAATCATATAAATAAAATGATAATAAATGAAAACCTATTGAACATATGTGCGAGCTTACTAGCTTATTATTAAACATAATAATTTTTATAAATTCAGAGATTTCAGTGTTGTAAAATGCAGGAGAACGCATAGCACTCAGCTTTTGTCGAGGTGCAAAATTACAAAGTGGCATTTATACATATCGCTTTTTGCAATGCATACTAATATCTACATACATATATTTTAACACAATCGTAAATATGTATTAATTTAAACCATGTTAATATATTAAAATATGATAGAAATTGTACCCAAATGATATCGATAATTTTACCTATCGCTCGTATTTGCGTTCGCACTCTTCGTACACGTGCTCACTGTTGTGTTTTTGCACAAACAAATGTGCATATGCTATCTCGCTCGCACTTGCCTATGTCTATGATTTTGATTTATGTGAATTAAAAGCAAATTTTAAATATCTTCTCTATTTAATAGTCAATCGCTTTAAAACTTTCAGGGTCATTAAATTGGCTTACTTCTTATCTTCCTGTTTAATTAAGAAGTGTTTTATTAAAGATCGCGTCTGATAATCGTTTTTTGCGATTGGCAGGCGAAAGAGGCGTGGCATCTAAAATTCAAAACAAACTTGATCAGCGCCCGCTATCCAGCACTTACATACCAAATTTGATAAATAAAAGTCTCTAGCTTTTATAGTCTCTGAGATTCTTTGGCTCAAACACACGAACATACGGACAGACAGACGGACATGGCTCAATCGACTCGGCAATTGATGCTGATCAAGAATATATATACTTTATAGGGTCGGAGATGCTTTCTTCTGCCTGTTACATACATTGCACAAAACCATTATACCCTTTTTGACCATTTCCAATGGGCACAGGGTATAATAAAAAGGGGGGTGGGAAACCTATACGATCAAGTTTAAATAGTAAGAGGTCATGGTTCACAGAGTCAAAGGCTTTACTGAAGTCAGTATAAATTACATCAGTTTGTTTTTTCTCTAAAAATGCGTCATTTAAATAAGGATTTTTTCAAACAATTTGGGAGTGGCTGATAACTTTGGAATGCCTCTGTAATTCGAAATGTCAGACTTACCGCCTTTTTTGTGGAGAGGAATGATACAAGATTTTTTCCAAGGATAAGGAAACATACCGGACTCAAGGGATATATTAAAAAGCTTCAGCAACGGAGCAGCTAAGGAAGAACAGCACTCCTTAAGGACAACTAGGAATGTTGTCAGGCCCGGGAGAGAAAGAAGATTTTAAAGAATTAATAGAAGAGAGTGCGGTGTTAAAAGAAATATAAGGAGCAAACATAGTGTTAGATGGAGGAATAGTGTAAGGATAAGACGAGTTGGAGGGGAAGTTAGGAGAATAGGTTGATTGGAAAAAGTTAGCACAAAGTTCAGCGGCTGCAGAGTCATTACTGGCTTTATCTAACCCAAGAAAGAAAGAGGAAGGTAAAGTAGAGGATTTACGCTTCAAGTTAACAAATTTATAAAATTGTTTAGGGTCGCGTTTAAACTGTCTTTTGCATCGAGCAAGATAGTTCTCGTAGCAAATTGAGTTTAAAAGGGCAAAGTTCGATATGGCTACTGTGTATTTGGACCAGTCGATACCAGAACCTGACTTCTTAAATTTTTTAAAATATTTGGATTTAATATTCTTTAAATAAGAAAGCCTAGGTGTAAACCATGGGGGCTTTGTTGAAACAGACGCAGGAAAATATTTGGGAATACACATGTCCTATAAATGACTAGTCGGTTGCAAGAATAAGTTCATTGAGCAATGAGTAATTTCCTTTGCGAAAGCAACGACGTGGTGATTGCTGAGAATAGAGGCAGGTTAGAAGAATTTGATATAGAAATTGAAATTTGTATAGTACGATGATGTAAGCCTTCAGGCACTGATAGTGGGAATGATCTAGAGACGGCAGAATTTGCGAACTCGTTTACGAATACCAGATCAAGGATTCAATCTAAATAATTTTTGATTGAATTCATTTGAAACAGTGAATAATCAAAAATACAGTCTAAGAAATCATGATGATTTGAAGGAACAAGATGGTTTGCGCTACTGAAGAACGACAAATAAATGTTAGGTAAATTAAAATCACCAAGCACAACGAATAGGTCATTATCCCTAACTTTAAAGAGAAACCTCATTTAAGCAAGATATATGCTGCATATAAACTTCAATATGAGAAGTCGGAGGTATATATGAGCAAGTGATGAAAATTGATCGATTTGGAAATGTTACTTTAACAGCAACAATTTCAACAACAGTAGGCACAATAAATGAGATACGTTCAGACTGAAGTGACGATTTAATGGCGATTAATACACCACCACCTCGACGAATTGGTCGATCATATCTATATAAAGAATAGTAATTTGACATTATTTCAGCATCAGATACAGTTGGCGTTAGCGAAGTTTCAGATAAAGCAATAATGTCAGATTCAAAGGAAAAACTACTCGAAAATAAATTTTTGAGTTTTGACAAAAGTCCTCTAAAATTCCGGTAATGTATTAGGACAGAGTCGAGACACGGAATTAGTTTTTTGGGGCACTTCTGGTGGAAGCTTGTTGGCCTGAATTACCAGCTGATAAGGTGGCAGGCTCTGATCTCCTTTTTGACTTAAATTCATGCACAACCATATGTGGCGGCCAAAATTTTGGATCACATATGACGGCAAAAAAGTCGTGAGGAACACTAATTTTGAATGAGGCTATTTCTCGAGGCGTAGATAAAATGAATTTTGAAATAGGGACATTCGCAGCGGATTTACTTGCAATGTATGTTTTCGTGGAGCAACAACATTGAGAATAGGGATATCAATGTTGCTTCTTCCTTTAGGGGCTGAATTGCGAGGGGCCTAGCTTTCCGACCAGATCCTGCCCACACCGAAGACTCGGTAATTTGGGCAGACTCTGTTGTCAGAGAAGTAGCGCCATAACGTTGGCGTAGCGTCAGGATTATGACGATATACCAATGGAGTTGAAAGAGATTGGGGAGCTGGTTTATTAGGGGGAACAGATAAAAATTGAGAATCTGAATTATTAATAGGTGGTGAATTAAATTTAAATTGGCTGAGCAACTCGAAAGAAGTTTAGCCACCTTATTAGGTTTTAAAAATTTATTTCTCACAGAAGTATACATATGTACGTGAGAAGTCAAATTGCAAGTCGATACATACAGGGCAAGACCAACTCAAAACTCCACACTCCTTTTTAGCAGGGGCAACGAGTTTATCACAGTCTCGACCCGAGAGACCAGCACACTTAGAATGCATGATGTTGTCACACAACCAAGAGTAAACAAACGGCGGTTGCGCAAACTCATCAGCATGCTTAAAAGTGCAGTTCTTCTTGCAGCACGAAATATTTCCAACAGGGGTCAAACTAAAAACTGCAGACAGATAAAGCGCACGTAAATAGAGCGGAAGGCACTCGAATCTAACTCTAAGCGAATAAAGCAAAAAAAGAAAACAATTGCTCGTGAGAGCGCGGTGCAAAACAAAAACGAAATGCACAAACAAATGCTTGTGAAGGCTAAGAAAGCGCGGAGACTGAGAAATGCAGATAAGCACTAACAACAAAACTTGCGCGAGCGAGGTGCAAAGTGAAAACAAAACACAAACAAACACACGCACAAGCAAATGTCAAACGGAACAAGGGGGCTCCGGCTACAGTCGAGTTTGCTCGACTGTAGAATACCCTGTGCCCTGGCACTCCGATAGATCATACGTATGTGCGCTACGTTAGGCATGCCGAAGGTCTGATGATGCGGCATTAACTTTTTGACTAATTGTTCGTATTACATCTATGTGATCTAGTGAACCGATTTAAACCAAATTACAAATGCCGAATCTATGACATTGGTTGATTGGAATGCTCTATCTTTTAAATCATGTTAAGGTGTTATAGAGGGCGTGGCCAAAATATAAAACAAACTTGATCTGAACAGACGGGCACGGCTATATCGACTCGTCTGTTGATGCTGATCAAGAATATAAATACCTTATGGGGTCAGCCACGCCGTCTTTTGCCTGTTTAGCAAATTTTTTGTACGGGGTCTAAAAACAACACCAAGAGTTTTTCTACGATTGATTAAAGACGAAAGATTGATACTGCTGGCACCAAATGCATGAACAGTATGCCAAGATAGGACAAACTAAAGAGACACAAAGGAGTTTAGTGGTGAAAGGGTCATTAAATTCCTTCGACCATCGTTAAATAAAGCCAAGCATTCTCTTCGCTTTATTTATTATGGTGTAGATGTGCAAATTGAAGTTCAATTTACAATCCAATAAGACTCCAAGATCTTTTACCGAAGATATACGTTGCAATAAAGTACTGATAATTGTATATAAAGCTAAATATGGCCTATTACGACTAAAAGTCAAAAGCATACAATTGAGATGCAACTGATTGGCCGAGCACCATAGTTGCTCGTCTTACAGACAATTCTTAAGAAAGGGATCTGAGTATGAGAAAATAAGCTTAACATTATCCGCGTACTAAATAAAAATGTGTTTGTACATTATAATAGAAGAATGAGACAGAATGTTGGGTAGATCATTAATAAAAAAGGGTAAAAAATATAGGTCCTAGTTGACTTCCTTGAGGAACACTACAAGTAACGTGAACCGAACTCGAAATGGATGACCTAAGAAGCACTTTTTAGGTCCTACCTTTTAAGTAGGTGGAAATCCAACTTAAAAAGGCGGGTGGGGAACCTATACGATCAAGATTAAATTGTTAGAGGTCATGGTTCACAGAGTCAAAGGCTTTACTGAAGTCATTGATTTTTTTTGATTTTTCTCTAAGACTGCGTCATTTACCAAGAAGGTAAATTCAAACAAATTGGTCGTTGTGTATCGACCCTTTACAAAGCTATGTTGTTCAGGGGAAATAATTGACTTACAGAAATGCTGCAAAGACGAAATAAGGATTTTTTCAAACAATTTGGGAATGGCTGATAACTTTGCATTGCCTCTGTAATTCGAAATATCAGACGTACTAGGAAGATGATTCTAAAACAAGGGGACTTTTGCTACAATCGAGTGTGCTCGACTGTAGAATACCCTGTGCCCTGGCTCTCCGATAGGTCATACGTATGTGCGCTACGTTAGGCATGCCGAAAGTGTGATGATGCAGCATTAACTTTTTGACTAATTGTTCGTATTAAATCTATGTGATCTAGTGAACCGATTTAAACCAAATTAAAAATTCTGATTCTGTGAGTTTGGTTGACTTATCTCTAAAAAAAACAATAATTTTCGTACTTTACCTTAAAATTCGTTCCTATGGCAGCTATTTGATATCAGATTTCAACCAAACTTGCTCAGGATGTAGAATACCATTCCAAATGCGTATTCTGTTAGTTTGGTTGAGATACCTCAATCAACAAAAAAGTTTATCATACTAAAACTTGATTTTGGACTGATCGTTCCTATGGCAGCTATATGATATAGTGGTCCGATTTCAACCAAATTTTATCAGGATATATAGGACCATTTCAAATGCATATCCTAATATTTTGGTAGAGATCTTTCAAACAACAAAAAAGTTTATTTTCGAATGATCGTTCCTCTGACAGCAATATGATATAGTGGTCCGATTGAATAAATTGTATTTAATTTAATTAAAATAGTAAATCGTAAATCGTAATCGTAATCGCTGAAATCGCTGTTGCTCATGCCAAGAGTAGCCATCAACTAAAATTAGCTCAGCTTGTTGAAGTCCGGCAACACCAAAAAATCTCTCCCACTCTTCTTAATCATCGAAATCAGCTGTTAAAGGCTGCTGCATTGCGCGCAGAATTTAAATTTAAATGCAATGCTTTAATATTTGTGATTCTTTTTGCAGGATTAGTTAATAATATAAATACAATGATAATAAATGAAAACCTATTGAACTTATGTGCGAGCTTACTAGCTTATTATTAAACATAATAATTTTTATAAATTCAGAGATTTCAGTGTTGTAAAATGCAGGAGAACGCATAGCACTCAGCTTTTGTCGAGGTGCAAAATTACAAAGTGGCATTTATACATATCGCTTTTTGCAATGCATACTAATATCTACATACATATATTTTAACACAATCGTAAATATGTATTAATTTAAACCATGTTAATATATTAAAATATGATAGAAATTGTACCCAAATGATATCGATAATTTTACCTATCGCTCGTATTTGCGTTCGCACTCTTCGTACACGTGCTCACTGTTATGTTTTTGCACAAACAAATGTGCATATGCTATCTCGCTCGCACTTGCCTATGTCTATGATTTTGATTTATGTGAATTATAAGCAAATTTTAAATATCTTCTCTATTTAATAGTCAATCGCTTTAAAACTTTCAGGGTCATTAAATTGGCTTACTTCTTATCTTCCTGTTTAATTACGAAGTGTTTTATTACAGATCGCGTCTGATAATCGTTTTTTTGCGATTGGCAGGCGAAAGAGGCGTGGCATCTAAAATTCGCTATCCAGCACCTACATACCAAATTTGAAGTCTCTAGCTTTAATAGTCTCTGAGATCCTTTGGCTCAAACACTCGGACAGACGGACAGACAGACGGACATGGCTCAATCGACTCGGCTATTGATGCTGATCAAGAATATATACACTTTATAGGGTCGGAGATGCTTCCTTCTGCCTGTTACATACATTGCACAAAACCAATATACCCCTATTGACCATTTTCAATGGGCACAGGGTATAAAAAAACAGTTGGCATTCGGCACACTGTGCAATAAAGTCCCGATCCTTCTTACCTAATTTAATTTCTTATTTGCGCAGTGCCGAATGCCAAACAATTTTTTTTTTACAGTAAGTTATTTATACAATTTAATATCATTCATCACAAAATTGGATATCAGAAATTTTGGGGCATGGAAATGTTTTCGTCACTAGACTTTCACCTCGTAAAGAGGTTTTTCTTAGAAGATGTCAGAAATTATTGAAATAGCCCATACCAAGTCTCAGTACCAATTAAAGAACATATTCGTTTATAATGTTAAAGATAATAGAAAATTCCTAATCTGTGAGTTAAGTTGAGATATCTCCAAAAACATAACAAAAATGCATACTTAATCTTAATTTTCGATTAATCGTTCCTATGGCAGCTGTATGATATAGTAGACCGATATTAACTAAATTTGGTTATTATATAAAGGACCACCACAGATGTATATTATGTCATTATTGGTCCTCTTTCAGGTATAATATCGCGAAATCTAGGTAACCAGTAAGAGATTTTTTTATTTCTATAGATTTATGTATGTATATATATAAAGTGTTAAATACAAAAAAACTGTTTACTTTGTTTTTCTCCAGGTAAATCGCGATTTGCCAACTATAAATTGTTCCACTATTTTTCAACTTTGATGGAAAATAAAAAAAATTATAATTTATTATACTTCCCATATTTTCAAAATATGTTCTTTGATTATTTCTTAACCTTATTCAAAAGTTTCAGATGCCCGTTTTTGCCCCTTTTTATATCCGTGCCCATTGAAAATGGTCAAAAAGGGTATAATGGTTTTGTGCAATGTATGTAACAGGCAGAAGGAAGCATGTCTGACCCTATAAAGTATACATATTCTTGATCAGCATCAATAGCCGAGTCGATTGTGCCATGTCCGTCTGTCTGTCCGTGTGTTTGAGCCAAAGGATCTCAGAGACTATAAAAGCTAGAGACTTTTATTTATCAAATTTGGTATGTAGGTTGCTGGATAGCGGGCGCAGATCAAGTTTGTTTTAAATTTTTGATGCCACGCCTCTTTCGCCTGTAATCACAAAAAACGATTATCAGACGCGATCTTTATTAAAACACTTCTTAATTATACAGGAAGATAAGAAGTAAGCCAATTTAATGACCCTGAAAGTTTCAAAGCGATTGACTATTTAATAGAAAAGATATTTAAAATTTGCTTTTAATTCACATAAATCAAAATCATAGACATAGGCAAGTGCGAGCGAGAGCATATGCACATTTGTTTGTGCAAAAACATAACAGTGAGCACGTGTACAAAAGAGTGCGAACGCAAATACGAGCGATAGGCAAAATTATCGATATCATTTGGGTACAATTTCTATCCTATTTTAATATATTAACATGGTTTAAATTAATACATATTTACGATTGTGTTAAAATATATGTATGTAGATATTAGTATGCATTGCAAAAAGCGATATGTATAAATGCCACTTTGTAATTTTGCACCTCGACAAAAGCTGAGTGCTATGCGTTCTCCTGCAGGAGAGACGACAGATCATTTTACAACACTGAAATCTATGAATTTATAATAATTATTATGTTTAATAATAAGCTAGTAAGCTCGCACATATGTTCAATAGGTTTTCATTTATTATCATTTTATTTATATGATTAACTAATCCTGCAAAAAGAATCACAAATATTAAAGCATTGCATTTAAATTTATATTGCGCGCGCAATGCAGCAGCCTTTAACAGCTGATTTCGATGATTAAGAAGAGTGGGAGAGTTTTTTTGGTGTTGCCGGACTTCAACAAGCTGAGCTAATTTTAGTTGATGGCTACTCTTGGCATGAGCAACAGCGATTTCAGCGATTACGATTACGATTACGATTACGATTACGATTTACTATTTTAATTAAATTAAATACAACTTATTCAATCGGACCACTATATCATATTGCTGTCAAAGGAACGATCATTCGAAAATCAAGTTTTAGTATGATAAAGTTTTTGTTGATTGAGGTATCTCAACCAAACTAACAGAATACGCATTTGGAATGGTATTCTACATCCTGAGCAAGTTTGGTTGAAATCTGATATCAAATAGCTGCCATAGGAACGAATTTTAAGGTAAAGTACGAAAATTATTGCTTTTTTTAGAGATAAGTCAACCAAACTTACAGATTCAGAATTTGTAATTTGGTTTAAATCGGTTCACTAGATCACATAGATTTAATACGAACAATTAGTCAAAGAGTTAATGCCGCATTATCACACCTTCGGCATGCCTAACGTAGCGCACATACGTGTGACCTATCGGAGAGCCACGGCACAGGGTATTCTACAGTCGAGCAATACTCTACTGTAGACGGAGTCCGCTTGTTTTTAAATTTAAAAAAGTAAAAAAAAAGTCTTGGTGTTAAAAATTGTATTGCGTGCCTCAACTTCATTTTTCACTCTCTAATGTTTTGACTGACAATTATTTTGATCTAATAGTTTGAAAATGGCATTTTCATTCGATTGCTTACCTGAGAGCCTCTGCCAAAGTCGGCTCCCAATATTCAAGTTCAGATACAGGATGCACAAATAATTACCTAAAATAGTAATTATGTTAGCGTAAAAATAGATAGACTTTCAATCAGAGAACAGGATTGACTTATAGTCGCCACAGGTAGTCAAAATTCGTATTCTGAAATGTGCATAATGTCAAAATTTAATAATTTGATCTAATTCCTATGACAGCTATATGATAAAGTAGTCCGACTTAGACCTATTTGTTCAGGATATATTTGACCATCCCTGATGCATATTCTGTAAGATAGGTTGACATAACTCATCCAAGAAAACAAATTTTTTTATTAAAAATTGATTTTCGCCTGATCGTTTCTTTGGCAGCTATATGATATAGTGGTCCGATTTTAACCAAAGTTGGTCAGAACGTATCCCAAATGCAAATTCTGGAAGACTGGTTGAGATATATCAAACGAAAAAGCTCATCAAAACATGAAAATTTTAAAAAAGAAACATAAAAAATAAAATATTATTAAAAATAATATTTTTAGTTACCATAAAATTTATTTTTTTTATAAATTCGAGCTCAGCACACTTTTCAAACATTAATTTGATAAATTAAAGAGATATCTACCAAATGATTTTTAAAATATTAAATTATCTCATTTGGTTCAAGAGATATGATTTTTGAAACCCAAAATTTCAAACGGCGCCACTGTGCATCGGGAACTTAGTCCTCTAGGCCACAGAAATCTACATTAACTCGTTTCTAGTGATCATCCTAACATTGATTATA
Source organism: Drosophila rellima (assembly GCA_035043635.1). Taxonomy (NCBI): domain Eukaryota; kingdom Metazoa; phylum Arthropoda; class Insecta; order Diptera; family Drosophilidae; genus Drosophila; species Drosophila rellima. The sequence goes on along the minus strand of JAWNMV010000380.1, from coordinate 126,308 downwards.
TAAAAATTGAATTGCTGTCCGATCCAGGGTTCGAATCCAGGACCCATGGCCCAAACGAAAATTAAAAAAAAGACCGGACGCTCAACACACTGCGCCACAGAAACCTTTTATAATGAGCTGCTTAATTGTAGTTTTCATTATTACTAGACAAACGATTACAAATTATCAGCAAACATGGTGGATAATATTGGCTTCGTCTATGCTTTACTGGAATGCACTATCTTTTAAATGATTTTAAGGTGTTAAAGAGGGCGTGGCCAAAATATAAAACAAACTTGATCTGCTAGCAGTATAGAAGAACCTACATGCCAAGTTTGGAGTCTCTAGCTCTTTTAGACGGGAATGGCTATATCGACTCGTCTGTTGATGCTGATCAAGAATATATATACCTTATGGGGTCTGCCACGCCCTCTTTTGCCTGTTTAGCATATTTTTTTGTACGGGGTCTAAAAAAAGCACCAAGAGTTTTTCTACGATTGATTAAAGTCGAAAGATTGATACTGCTGGCACCAAATGCATGAACAGTATGCCACGATAGGACAAACTAAAAGAGTTCAGTGGTGAAAGGGTCATTAAATTCCTTCGACCATCGTTAAATAAAGCCAAGCATTCCCTTCGCTTTATTAATTATGGTGGAGATGTGCAAATTGAAGTTCAATTTATAATCGAATAAGACTACAAGATCTTTTACCGAAGATATACGTTGCAATAAAGTACTGATAATTGTATATAAAGCTAAATATGGCCTATTACGACTAAAAGTCAAAAGCATACAATTGAGATGCAACTGATTGGCCGAGCACCATAGTTGCTCGTCTTACAGACAATTCTTAAGAAAGGGATCTGAGTATGAGAAAATAAGCTTAACATTATCCGCGTACTAAATAAAAATGTGTTTGTACATTATAATAGAAGAATGAGACTGAATGTTGGGTAGATCATTAATAAAAAGGGGAAAAAATATAGGTCCTAGTTGACTTCCTTGAGGAACACTACAAGTAACGTGAACCGAACTCGAAATGGATGTCCTAAGAAGCACTTTTTAGATCCTACCTTTTAAGTAGGTGGAAATCCAACTTAAAAAGGCGGGTGGGGAACCTATACGATCAAGTTCAAATAGTAAGAGGTCATGGTTCACAAAGTCAAAGGCTTTACTGAAGTCAGTATAATTGACATCATTTTGATTTTTCTCTAAAACTGCGTCATTTACCAAGAAGGTAAATTCAAACAAATTGGTCGTTGTGGATCGAACCTTTACAAAGCTATGTTGTTCAGGGGAAATAATTGACTTACAGAAATGCTACAAAGACGAGATAAGGATTTTTTCAAACAGTTTGGGAATGGCTGATAACTTTGCATTGCCTCTGTAATTCGAAATATAAGACTTACCACATTTTTTGTGGAGACAACGATTGATATAAGATTATTTCCAAAGATATGGAAAGATTCCGGATTCAAGAGATAATTTAGAAAGCTTTAGCAACGGAGCAGCTAAAGAAGAACAGGACACAAGACAACAGGACACACAAATATAAAAGTTGTCTAGTCCAGGAAAGAAAGAAGATTTTAATGAATTAATGGAAGAGACTACGCTGCTATAAGAAATAAAGGGAGCAAACATAGTGTTAGATGTAAGAATAGTGACAGGATAAGAAGAGTGGGAGGGAAAGATAGGAGAATAGGTTGATTGAAAAAAGTAAGCAAATAGTTCAGCTAGTACAGAATCATCACTGGCTTTATCTAACCCAAGAAAGAAAGGGGAAAGTAAGCTAGAGAATTTACGCTTCAAGTACACAAATTTATTAAATTATTTATGGTCACGTTTAAACCAGAAGCAGGAACAAAATTGAGAACACACACGTCAAAAAGTGCATTCAGAGTCACATAAAAATTATTAAGGACGATATTTATTTCAGCAGATTTTCCTATTAAAGACCAGTCGGTTGCAAGATTAAGTTCATTGGGCAATAAGAATTTGAAATAGAAGCCGAAAATTGTATAGGAAGATGATCCAAAAAAAAAAACAGTTGGCATTCGGCACATTGTGCAGTAAAGTCCCGATCCTTTTTATTTAATTTAATTACTTTTTTGCGCAGCGCCGAATGTGAAACTGTTTTTTTTAGAATCATCTTCCTATACAATTTTCGGTTTCTCTTTCAAATTCTTATTGATACAATTTAATATCGTTCAACACAAAATTGGATTTCAGAAATTTTTGGGCACGGAAATGTTTTCGTCACTAGACTTTCACCTCGTAAAGAGGTTTTTCTTAGAAGATGTCAGAAATTATTGAAATAGCCCATACCAAGTCTCAGTACCAATAAAAGAACATATTCGTTTATAATGTTAAAGATAATAGAAAATTCCCAATTTGTGAGTTAGGTTGAGATATCTCCAAAAACATAACAAAAATGCATACTAAATCTTAACTTTCGATTATCGTTCCTATGGCAGCTGTATGATATAGTAGACCGATATAAACTAGATTTGGTTATTATATAAAGGACCACCACAGATGTATATTATATCATTAGATATATTATTGATTAAGATATCTCAAACAACAACAAAGTTTTTCGTATTTAAACTGATTTTTGACCAAAGCAACCAAATTTGGTCAGGATGTATGGAACTATCTCTGATGCTTATTCTGTCAGTTTGGTTGAGATTTCTCAAACAGAAAAAAGTTTTTCATACTAAATCCCGTTTTGACCATTTTATATGGGCACTTGGTATAAAAATTATAAGGAGTATAGATAACAGGTAATATCTTCCAAACACATCGGAAAAAACGTTATGTGTCATTCATCAAAAAACGCGAAATTGTTTATACTAAAAAATATTAAAAATTAAAAAAAATCGTTAGCGGCATTTTTTCAAAAATCGCCAAAATGTGGGAAAAAGCTTTTTTACCTGTAGCCATTTTCCTATATGCTTTAAAAAAAAAGTTGACAGGTATGCCCAAAAGTTCTTCAAAATACCTTTCCAACGATATTTAGAACATATATGTAGCTTCTATCGTTTGGATACTGTGGTGGTGTCAATTTTAGCGGGCTTTAGAGATTTCCTGCTAATCTAGCGATTTTTCGAAAAAGTCGTAAAACAAACGTTTCTAGTTTTTTAATGGGGAATCGAACCACATTCACAAATATAAGCTATTTCAACGCTTTGATACAAACAAGCAAACAAACAAAAGAACTGACTTTTCATCTCATTTTGGGAAGGCGTCTAAATTTTTCAAATTTAATTATCTTTCAAACCAGTCGTCGGATTTTAATGATCGAGGTGTCATTCGACGCGTATTTTTAGATAAGAATAATAAAAAAGTCCTTACCAAAAGGCTCGATTCTGTAGATTCGTGCAACAAATTTATAAGTTCCAGTCTTGCGAATAAATAAGAACGCAAATAACTAAATTTCAATGGGTTATTGGCGGCTCCTGGCCGACTCTTTAATTCAGTTGTAATGCGTAATGGTATTCTTGATTTTGTAGTTCTATGTGATCCGGTTCCTGGTTCGGGCACTCCTGGGTCATCTCCGGGCTCGTATGCCCGCGATAGATGCGTCTAGGGCTGCCTCCAAAAGGACCCTTAGACTGATCCTGCATCCGCGAGGATTGCCGAGTTAAATCCTGCTTCCGCTCGCGTTAGCAGCGATCACTAACTTAATCCTGCTGCCGCGAGGATTGAATACCTAGGTCCGCTGTTTGCCGGAAAATTGTTCCCGATCTTGCACCCAGCAAGGACACTCCGTTTGTACGACTCACTACCGCAAGACAGGTTTAATCTTGCGAAATGCAAGGACAACTTAGTTAGTTTGACGACGAATCTGCTCCCGTTTGTCGGCGAGTACGCATGCTGCTCTATCGCCGCTCTCGTCGTTCAAGTGTCTGCCTTCTTACTCGTTAGCGGTGCAGCCTATGGGCGTAGCTTAAACTAGGAGTTGTAATGTGGGGAACAATTGCTGAAATTGGATTTGGGCTGTGGGAAACTTTGGGAAACGAAAGCAAGCTGCGATTTTGTTCTTGGTTTTGCTTTATTGCGTCTCTGAAGACTCTAATCCGCCCCGCCTTCATTTTACAACGCCTACCCTACCACACCAGACGCACCCGCCGCCGTCGCGGGCTCATTCACCTGGCCTCCTGGGCTAGCTCGGTGGGCCAAGCGAGGCCTACCATTTCCTTCGATGGTCTCGACGCCTTCGGCGTCTCGAGCTGGACTGGCGGCAGTGGGTGTTCGCCCTGGCTGGTGGCTTCTCGGCGGCGCTCTCCTTCGGCAACGACCGTCCCGGTGTCCGTGGTTCTTCCCGTTGGTTGACCGGATCGTACTGGACCGCTAGCTGCTCCGGTGGCTCGAAGCCGGGTTCCGGGGACGCCTGCCTTGCGACCTTCGGGGCCGGCTCCGCCTTTTCCTCGGAATCCGAGATAGCCCGGATGGCCAGCGTCAATGATCGTGCCGGTGGCCACATCGGTTTCGCCTCTCCTTCTACCGGCCATGCGAATGCTACGCCGGCCGTTATAGGAGTTGCCGTGGGTGAGCTGGTTGCGTGAGACCTGCCGCTACCGCGTCCTCGAGCAACGGTGACGCGGACAGTTCAAGCACGTCGGTGGTGGTCGCCCTTACCTCTGCCAGTTCCAGCTTAGGTGGCCTCTCCTTCCTCCTTGTATGGAACGGCAGTCGAGTGGCTGTAGAGTAGACTTACATATGCACTTGTTAATTGCATGTACTGCTCGCGGGCATAGAGCAATGCCCTATTGAACTTGAATTATTCGCTGTGCCTTGGTGTTCTTAAGCGAGAGGCCGAAATGAGCCGTGATACATATGTATCTCATTATATATATATATATTATATACACGTGTGTGTAGAGTGAGTGAGTATATTTCTTCCCTTTCTTCTATGCCTTTTTTGTTATTATCAAATACATTTGCGGTGGGGTGGGCAAATTCCGCTGAAAGATATTTTATGTACTGGGCTCAGGGCCGACTTGAACCCTGGCCTTCCGTTTTGCGGCGGGCGACTCTATCTAGATGGCACCAGCATGTGCTGTATCTATGCCTTGCCCGCTGGATCGCCCTTATCTCGCTGCATTCCAGTGCTGTTGGAATGTGCCCAGTGGGCCACGTTGTATTCCCGGTTCGTGTAAATGTTTCCTGTGTTTACATTTGTTGCTCCTTGTATATATGTATCCTCATCCACCGTATGTATGTTATGTTCACCGTATGTAAGTATATGTTCCAGCTATGCCTGTATGTATATATATATATATGTATTTATATATATATATATGTTATGCCCTGTTTTTCCCTGATTGAAGCACAACTGTTATGCTTTGTTAATCTCATGCTTAAGACGGTATTTATGTTTTCTGTAGTTTCCGTGTATTATTTAACCGATTTCCAAACTCCAATGTCTTCCCAATGACGATGATGTCATCCAGATATGCAAAGGCATGTGGCAGCATTTCTGGTCCAATTACTCAATACAGAGCTCGTTTAAAAGTTGCCGGTTCCGAATGGAGTCCGAAGGAGTTTACCTTCCACTGGAAAAGTTCTCTGCCTGGTACTCTAAACGCTGTCGACGGTCGACTTGCCTTTTCCATTGGTATCTGCCAATAGCCATCCTTTAAGTCGGGACTCGTGATGTAGTGAGCCTCCCTCAGTTGCTTCAAAATGTGGTGAACTATGGGAAGCGGATATGCGTCCTTGCGTCTCCATTTGCCCGTCGTCTTCTTGACCATGACGATCGGCGCATTGTGTGGACTGTAAGACAGCTCGATACATCCCTTTTTCAACAGTTCGTCAACCTGCTTGTTGATCTCTTCCTGCATCTTGGGATTCTTCGGGAAGTAACGCTTCTTTATCGGTCGGTCGTCGTGCATCACAATTAGGTGCTCAGTGATAGGAGATGTTCCTGTCATGACTGCAAATGCGACTATTTCCTGTCGCAGAAATTTATTTATAGCCGCAACCGAATGTAATGGTTCACAACTCGTTTCGTTGATAATAGTATGTCCTTGTTCCATAGCCCTGGTCTGTTCCTGTGTTACTTGTTCCTGTGTTATGTGCTCCTGTGTTACTTTACCATGTGTGTTGACTACCGAGAGTCTCTCTTCCCGTACTCTGTTGTGTCGTCGCCGAGCCGGAATTCGGATTTGGACACCAGCACACTCGAGAATGGTTCCCATGCAAGATTAGAAATCCCATCCTAGCACCAATTCGTCGATGACTTCGGGCAATACAAGCAAGGCCAGATCCACTTGCTTGTTGCCGAGTTCGATCTGCACTTGTTCCGTCACTCCGCTGGACCGACCATCTGCCACTCGTACCTGCCTTTGTGTCGCTCCCAGTTCAAATCCTTCCTCACACAACGTCACCGCCAGTTCCTTGCTCACAGAACTGCTCGTTGCCCCGGTGTTGATAGTAGCGTTGTAAGAATGGTTGCCGATTTAAACTGTTGCCGACAAGCGGTGGCAATCGTCCTTTCAAGCGCCGACTAGTTCTGTGGAGCTACCTCTATTGAAATCCGCTCGCTCCCGGTAGCTGGACGCCGTCTGTCGTTTCCCGCACGGCAACATTGACGAGAGCGCGGACTCCCTATTCGCCCAAACATCAAGCAAAATAGCAGTCTCTCGTTGCGGCACTCTCTCGTCCAGTGTCCCAATAGTCCACATCTCCTGCATGCCTGCGGTCTGTCTGTGCTTGCCCGTTGTTCTGTTGTCGTCTGGTTTTGGTTGCTTGTGGAAGTCGTGTTCTCTCTTATGCGTCTCTGCGTTTCCTCCCGTTTTTGCTGTTCCAGTCGACGGTGTGCCTCTTCGCTCGTGGACGTAAAATCCATCTTCTCTATGAACGCTGCTGTGGTATTTCTCTCCGTGTCCATGTCTTCGACTCATAACGTGTAGGCGGAATCTTTGAGCGGCGACTGGCGGCCGTGTTTTCTGGTCAATGTGTCTATTCTGCATGTGGAATGCGTCCTTCGTTTGCGTGGACCCAGTCGCCAAACTCCCTCCGCAAGAAGGCATCCACGGTCCCGCTGAGTTATATTTCAAACTCGATGGCATACTGTGTGATTTCCTCCTTCTTGAGGTTATAAATAAGAAATTATCTGGTCTTTATATTCGCAAAACCTTTCAAGTTGGGCGCCAGTTGAAACGATCCTAATTGTTTCGGCCGAGCTAACTCGGTCGGTTCTGTAGATTCGTGCAACAAATTTATAAGTTGCAGCCTTGCGAATAAATGAGAACGCAGATAATTCAATTTCAATGGTTTATTGGCGGCTCCTGGCCGACTCTTAAATTAAGTTATAATGCGTAATGGTACTCTTGATTATAGTTCTTTGCGATCCGGTAGGGATCCATCCTTCTTGGGTCGTCTCGGCTTCTGCCGAGAGGATTGAATATCTATGTCCGCTGTCCGCGGGATAATTGTTCCCGATCCTGCATCCAGCAAGGGCACTCCGTTTGTACGACTCACTACCGCAAGTCAGGTTTAATCCTGCGAAATGCAATGACGACTTAATATTCTAAGTCCTGTACAGCAAGGATTGATGCCTCTGATCCTGCGTCGGCGAGGATAATTATTCCCGATCCTGCACCCAGCGAGGACACTCCGTTTTTACGACTCACTACCGCAAGTCAGATTTAGTTCTGCGAGATGCAAGAACGACTTAATTATAAGTCCTGTACAACAAGGATTGATGCCCCTGATCCTGCGTCTGCGAGGATAATTATTCCCGATCCTGCACCCAGCGAGGACACTCCGTTTGTACGACGCACTACCGCAAGTCAGATTTAGTCCTGCGAGCTGCAAGGACGACTTAATTATAAGTCCTGTGCAACAAGGATTGATGATTAACTTTGTGACTACAAATCTGGATGGTTACCCCTGGGCCTCCAACGATTGATGACTAGATCCTGTGGCGACAAGGATCGATGCTAGAACCTGTGGATACAAGCATTGATGATTTATCCCTGTGACTACATGGATTGATGACTAGATCCTGTGACTACAAGGATTGAGGACCTTGCTGGGTGACTTTGGTCCTGTGCTACAAGGACTGTTGGCTTGATTCGCTGGTCTTCGAATGCCCGTGCCGGCGCTTTCCATGGCCTTTTATATTCCCTGCTCTGTTAACGATGCTATGCTCATTCATTATTAGCTGCGCGCATTCGTCGTTACCTTGATTGCGAATATGCTCTCGTTTGTCGACGAGTGCGGCTGCTGTTCTAACGCCGCTCTCGCGCTCTCGTCGTTCAAGTGTCTCGACCTTCCCACTCGTTAGCGGTGCAGCCCATGGGCGTAGCTGAAACATGAGGAGTTGTAATGTGGGGAACAATTGCTGAAATTGGACTTGGACTGTGGGGAACATTTTGTTCCTCACAATATCTCGACCTGATCGGACAGTCATAGCAAATTTTCCATTCTTCCTGTGTATATCACTAGTCGCCTTTCGCACTCTTCGTGATGCCTTCGTCACTAGCGCGGACGGCCGTCCGCAGTAATATGCTGCATATAAACATCAATATGAGCAACCGAAGGTATATATGAGCAAGTGATGAAAATTTATCGATTTGGAAATCTTACACAATAAATGAAATACGAGTTAAACTTTTATGGTCTTCCTGCAACGCATTTTGATTGAATGTGTTCTTATTTTCTTTATTAATTTTTATTAATGGTACTTCGGCATGGTATAAGCAATTTAAAATATATGTCTTTTAAAAAAAAATCTCTTTGCGAGGTAAAGTGACGAAAACATTTCCATGCCCCAGAGTTGCTGATATCAAATTTTGTGACGAATGGTATTAAATTGTATATAAAACTTATTGTTAACAAAGAAGAGTTTGGCATTATGCACAGCGCAAAAAAGGAAATTTTACTAGGTAAGAAGAATCGGGACCTTATTGCGCACTTTGCCGAATGCCAAACTATATATATATATATATATTTGATCAGCATCAACAGCCGAGTCGATATACCCTTGTCCGTCTGTCCGTGTAACAAAAAGGATCTCAGAGATGGTAAGGACCATCAAATTTGGATAATAGACTCCCCATTAAGTCAAGCAACTCGAGTTTATGTTAAAATTTCGCAACGCACATAGTGAAGATATTAACAAGTTTGTGGAAGCAAGAATATAGAATTAAAATGATTGATTAATTCATTTTATATTTACTCTGCCAGAATGTATGTATGTATGTATATCGAGTTAGCCAGCGTCTGCCTAACCGACGCAGTGGTCGAAGTGATAGGTGGGCGGTGTGCTTAACATGAGACGCAGGTTCGAGTCCGGGCGGGGCGTGAAGGATTTTATGTTTTTCGTATACATATATGCATGATAGCTGCCATAGGAACGATTGATCGATAATTACGGATTAGTATAAAAATTATTGCCGTTTCTAGAGATATCTTGCTCGAACTTGCTGCGTTTCGCTTAGGCTCAGAGTATCTTACTGTCAAGAGCACTCGACTGTTCGGCTTGTTTTTTATTTAATTTCACTCAGTGCCGCACGAGTTACGTCCCAACCAACGACTACCGATAAGGATATCGATGATAACAAAGAGCCGCATAACCAAGACGGTATAAGCGTAGTTTGGTGATAAACTCTAACCTAACCAAATAGAAACTCCGATAAGATAATTAAAGTTCATTTGAAAAACTAACCTAAACAAATAAGATAACCTTTAAGCAGATACGAATTCGAATACCTTTACAAACATATAAGATAAGTAAATCCGATACTCTGACCTATTCAAACAAGATAAATGTAATGTCTGAACAGATGTAAACTCTATGGATAAGAATATCGATAAGATTCATTTGTAAGGTTATAAGAACCCAAATTCCTCTAAATAAAGCAGTTATTACATTCTTGACACTCACAAGAGACGGTCGTGTTTTAATTCAAACGTAATTGGCGCAGCCGGGAAAAGTCTACTAAAATCTTAAGATATTAGTATTCAAATTCGCTCTGAATATATCCGAAGATATATTGAACTTAAAGTATATATGAAAATAATTTAATAACAATAAAAATCATAAGATTTTGTTACTTAAATATATGTGTTAAAATTTATAAACAACAAAAAACTGGATCTGATCTTCTAAAAGAGGCATCGAGGATCAGAGGATTTTCGGGAAGAGATGACTACGATCTGACATCATTTCTAAGAGAAGTGGACACTGTCTTGGAACTCTTCAGGGAGAACGCAAATACAAGGCTATTTGTGATTCAACGCTACGTGGTGACGAAAATTCACGGCGAAGCATTGAACGTCATCAGACCCTTAGGAGGGAACTCGACGTGGGAAGCAATCAAAGCTGAGCTCATAAGGAACTTCGGAGTCAAGGAAAGCTACCATCACCTTTATCATCGGGCAATTAGCATAAGAAACACAAATGTTAGTAACTATTTTTATAAACTTAATAATGTATTAGATAAGGTTAATATTAAGTACGAATTTGATTTACTAAAACCAGTTGCTTTTTCGCCAGAAGCAAACGAGGCCTTTTTTTTAAAAACTTTTTTGGACGGAATCAGTCTTCATCTATCTACAATTATATTAAGTAGGAATATAATAAAATTAAGGGAAGCTTTTTATACGCTAGATGATTTAGGGATGTTAAGGCAGTATAGGCAGAACCGAAATAATGACGGATACAGACAGCAATAACAACGGCAACTCTAACAATTCAACCAATACTTGAAAGAAACGGGTACGTCGATATAAGTACTCAATCTTTGGATATTATGACAACATCAAATTTCATTATTCATATAATAGATCCTAGAGAAATCCTATATTTAATTAATAATATGACTTATAATGCTAATATTTTAAGTAAAACGCAACGTGAATTGATTAGTAATGAACTGATAATACTTAAAACAAAAATAAGAACGTTAATTCGCAAATCTTCCAAAAGATCGAAAGGAGGGTTAATCAATGAAATGGGTACAGTGTATAAATATTTGTTTGGGACAATGGACGACAATGATAGGAAAGATATTGAGGACCATTTGAAGATAATTGATGGCAACCTTCATAATACTGTCACAACATTAAACCAGCAAGTTAAAGTAAACGACTATTTTTCGAGGACATTCTTATATTTAAAAACAACAATTGAACAAGATAGGCATTTAATACTAGCATATCAAAGCGCAAGTGGTAAAGCAATAAAAACAGAAATATCGAATAGCATGTTTAATGAACAGATTTTAAGATTACAGATTTTAAAGAAAAAAATAGATCATATTCAAGATAGCATTGTATCCGCAAGAAATGGATTATTGCATCCAGGGATATTAATTAACGAAGAAGTTGATACTTATGATATAGATCTGAATAAACTGAAACATCTTAAAATGTGTGCCATTGAGTTTGCAGAAAGATTACTATTATTAATAATAAAAATACCAAAAGACTTCACGAAAGTACAGCTTAGAGTTATACAACCAATTTCTGATGGACAGATGAGAGAAATAGACTTCGCTCCAGAAACAGTTTTTAAGTATCAAAATAAAATTTATACATACGAAAATGAAAAAACATTAAATGCACTTCGAATTTCCAACCATTGTATTTTTACGAAATCTTGTTCATTAGTTACTAATAAAATGACGGAAATTATAGAAATTGACGATCAAACACTGTTACTAAAAAATTTTCAAAATATTAAGTTATCTCAAAATTGCGATAAGAGAGAAATTATATTAAACGGTTACTATCTTATACACTATCAAAATTGTACATTAAAATTATTTCAACAATCATTTTCAAACGTAAAACATATTTTTCAACAAAGATTTTATTACCCTGTAAACGAACATGTCAACTTCGATCAAAAGATTTTATTTAACGATATTAAACTACAACATATTAATAATATTAAGAAAATAGAGGAACTTAAATATCATAAAAATGTAAATCAAACAATATCCTCAACAGTTATAATAATTACACTTACTGTTATAATTTTAGTTATATATGTATCTTTGGAGAAAACAAAAGAATATGAATATTCAAATTTTAAACAAAACCCAGGAGTATTTTGTATCTCAGCAGGGAGGAGTTACGTCCCAACCAACGACTATCGATAAGGATATCGATGACAACAAAGAGCCGCATAACCAAGACGGTATAAGCGTAGTTTGTTGATAAACTCTAACCTAACCAAATAGAAACTCCGATAAGATAATTAAAGTACATTTGTAAAACTGACCTAAACAAATAAGATAACCTTTAAGCAGATACGAATTCGAATACCTTTACAAACATATAAGATAAGTAAATCCGATACTCTGACCTATTCAAACAAGATAAAAGTAATGTCTGAACAGATGTAAACTCTATGAATAAGAATATCGATAAGATTCATTTGAAAGGTTATAAGAACCCAAATTCCTCTAAATATAGCAGTTATAACATTCTTGACACTCTTAAGAGACGGTCGTGTTTTAATTCAAACGTAATTCACGCGACATGTAGCATGCAACAGTTTGTTCCATAATATATTTATGTTGTTTTTGTCTCTCTTTTTTCAATATATATATATCGACAACAGGTTTCAAAACATGTTTTAAATTAAACGTTCAATATATTTCTACGTATTAAAATGTTTCATGTCACAATATTACTATCTTACTTAGTGTAATCATAAGAATACAAACCGCCCATTTTGACAGTCAATTTTAAAGAAAATGGGCAAAAATATAGTAAAAGTGAATTTATTTCAATGTAGAATCGATATGCTCATTCTAGTGAATTTCTTCTAGCGTATGATGCTTAAATAAATATCTTGAATATATGTCTGAAAGAAAATTTGAAAAAACGTGAATTTTTTATTAATTTGATTTGGCGGTTGACACTTCTGTGAAAATGCCCATATACAGAAAGAATGGAAGACTTGCTTTGACCGTCCATTGAAGCCTTTTGGTATTTTTTTTTTTCATTTTTTACTATTAATATTATCGATTATCAAAACTCGACCACTGGTTCAAATTATATCAAATGATAAAAAACTTTGAAATTGTTAGTGACCTTCCGAAAATGAGATAAAAAGTCAGTCTGTTTATTTGTTTTTTTTTTGTATCAAAGCGTTGAGATAGCTTAAATGTGTGAATGTGGACTTATTCCCGATCATAAATTAAGAAACTTTTGTTCTACGACTTTTTCAAAGAATCGCTAGTTTAACGGGAATTCGCTAAAACTTTATACAGTATCCAAACGATGGAAGCTACACATATTTTCTATGTATCGTTGGAAAGGTATTTTGAAACTCTTCCTGAAACTTTGTTTCTAAATTAGATAGGTAAAAAGAAAAAATCGTTTTCACAAGATATTACCTGTTAAGAGAATATATACCTTTACACTGTTTGTTTACTGAGTACAGCATCATTAGGGAACATAATACTTGCAAGTGGTTTTTTCTGCTTGTCGCTGATGCCATTTCATAATTGCGATTACTGCAAGATCGGTACATATTTAGGGTTGCCATCAATTTTATATTCGAATATTAGTCGATTTCAATCGATATATACATTCACTTAGAATTGATAGAAGACAGCAGCAACAAAGTGTCGTAGCAGTCAGAGCTCGAGATTATGTCACTGACAGCTTTTGCCTTATAAAAATAACTAGTCTTAGCAGAAAGATTGTTTCCGCATTGTGACAATGCAAAATAATTAAATTGTTAGTAACAATTTGTTATCATATTCCTTAAACTGATTTTGATTTAAATTTGATTTGCTTTTAAAATTTGGAGTATGGGTATTAATAACTTTCTAACAAAGTAACAATGCCAAAAGCATATGCAGACAGTTTGTTTTTGTTTTGTAATAATGCGCGATATGATTTATTCAAATGAGTTAAACTTTGAAGTATATGTTCTTATTCTCTTTTTTATTTTACTTTTTTCAATTTTAAAAATTTCTGATATCTTCTACAAAAACTCTACGATTTAAAAGTCTGGTTATGAAAACATTTGCAAGCCCCAAAATTTCTGATTTCCAATTTGCCTTTCTTCCAATTTGCCAATTTCGTGTCGAACGATATTAAATTTTACTTATAACTTATTCCTAAAAAAAGTTTGGCATTCCGCACATTGCGCAATGAAGTCCCCATTACAAACTTGCCGCTGTGCCGAAGTATAACCTTTTTTTGCGCTTGGTTTGACACGCTTACAGGACAAATTTTTGTCGTCATATTGGACGATCAAATTGTCTTTTAGGCTTAACCGATTGGCATATACGCTGATACATCAGTCCGTCAGTTAGGAACAAGAGTTATATATATTTAAATAATATTTTTTTTGCTAAAACATGAAAGAATTAAAATCTTTCCCTGCAATTGTACTTAGGCTAAAAGACAGATTTTGTGAGGGATAAGTCTGATTTGGCGGAGAAAGTCTTATTTGGCGGAAAAAATCTGATTTGTCGGGGAAAAAGCTTAATTTGCCGAAAGAGTCCAGATATGGCTAATATATGAATTTAGTTGAGATATCTCATAAAAAAACAAAAATGTTAATTCTTAAGATAAATTAGCACCCGATTGTACCAATGGCAGCTACATGATATAGTAATCCGATTTTGACTAAATTTGATCAAGATGTAACTGGTAGTCATAAACTCACAGATTGTATGTGAGTTTGGTTGAGATATCTTAACAAATAAAAAAGTTTTTCGTACTAAAAGTTTATTTCCATCCGATTGTTCCTATGGCAGCTATATGATATAGCAATCAGATTTTGACCAAATTTAGCTTAAATGTAACAGACAGTTACAAATATACAATCTGTGAGTTTGGTTGGGATACCTTTATAAACAAAACAATGTTTCTTTCTTATGGTTAATTTGCATCCGATTATTCCTATGACAGCTTTATGATATAGTAATTAAAATTTGACCATATTTTGTTTGGATGTAACGGGCAGTGCCAAATATACAATCTGTGAGTTTGGTTGGGATATCTTAAGACAGAAAAAAAGTTCTCCATACTAGGCTATTCCCTTAATTTGACCCTGAATTTACACTTACAGGTCGAATTTCGCAAAACGGCGTCTTATTGCACAATAAAATTGTCTCAGCTATGTTGTGTAAAAATTTCAGAATTATATTTTTAACCGTTGGCCTTCACGTTGATATGTCAGTCAGTCAGGACTAAGAGTTTTACATATATAGATTCAAGATGCATAGTCTGTTAGATTGGTTGAGATATCTCGATGAGCATAAAAGATCTTCTTACTAAAACTTGATTTTCGACTGATCGTTCCTATGGAAGCTATTCGATATGAATGTAAAAGATGCACTTTTTGTTAGATTAATTGAGATATCTCTCGTACCAAGGCTTGATGTTTGACTGATTGTCCCTGCATGACATGGTGATCCAATTTAAATTTAACAAGCGAAACAGTCGGGTGCACTTGACAGTAAGATACCCTGAGCCTAGGCACGTAGATGCTGTTCGGCGCGTCGAAGATTTAATTCCCTTGCAAAACGAAGCAAGTTCGATTCAGATATCTCTAGAACGGGCAACAATTTTTATACTAATCCTTACATGCCACAATTTTGCGAATATCTAAAATTACATTTTTTTATACCCTGAACGGGTATATTAAGTTTGTGCAAAAGCATGTAACGGGCAGAAAGAAGCTTCTCCGACACTATAAAGCAGCCGTGTCGATGTACCCTTGTCCGTCTGCCCGTGTACACAAAAGGATCTCAGAGATGGTAAGGGCTAGGACCACCAAATTTGGAATATAGACTCCCCATTAAGTCAGGCAACTCGAGTTCATGTTTTAATTTTAACACGCCAACGTTGGGGGACGTAATTGTAAGAAACCTGACATCACCTTTAATTTAGGGTTATAAGTTAAATCTTTAATTTTATTTATGCCAGCGGATTAATTATCATGCTTAGCAACTAATCACCAGCTTTCAACACGATTGGTTCATAAATAGTGAAGATATTAACAAGTTTTTGGAAGCAAGAATATAGAATTAAAATGATTAATTAATTCATTTTATATTTACTCTGCCAGAATGTATGTATGTATGTATATCGAGTTAGCCAGCGTCTGCCTAACCGACGCAGTGGTCGAAGTGATAGGTGGGCGGCGTGCTAAGCATGAAACACAGGCTCGAGTCCGGGCGGGGCGTGCAGGATTTTATGTTTTTCGTTTATTTAAATTGTCTGCTTGAATGTATGTGTAACACATTTGCCAGCGGTCAACACTATTGGTCCATGAGTTTGATGGTAAGGATTAGAGAGGGATTCGAGTTTTGGTTGGTTTTTCCGTTAAATATATTTAAAAAATTTAATGTTGTTACATACACTGATTTATATCATATATGAATGATACCTGCCAACGATTGATCGATAATTACGGATTAGTATAAAAAGTATTGCCGTTTCAAGAGATATCTTGGTCGAACTTGCTGCGTTTCGCCTAGGCTCAGAGTATCTTACTGTCAAGAGCACTCGACTGTTCCGCTTTTTTTTTTATATAATTTCACTCAGTGCCGCACGCGACATGTAGCATGCGACAGTTTCTTCCATAATATATTTATGTTGTTTTTGTCTCTCTTTTTTCAAATTATATATCGATAACAGGTTTAAAAACATGTTTTAAATTAAACGTTCAATATATTTCTACGTATTAAAATGTTTCATGTCACAATATTACTATCTTACTTAGTGTAATCATTAGAATACAAACCGCCCATTATGAAAGTCAATTTTAAAGAAAATGGGCATCATCATCTTCGACCCTATAAAGTATATATATTCCTGATCAGTATCAACAGCCGAGTCGATTGAGCCATGTCCGTCTGTCTGTACGTCCGTCTGTGTAAATCAAAGGATCTCAGAGACTATAAGATCTTGAGGCTTCAAATTTGGTAACCTACGTTCTTGGATACCGGGTGCAGATCAAGTTTGTTTTAAATTTTAGATGTCACGCCTCCTTCGCCCACATATCGCAAAAAACGGTTTCCAGACGCACTTTTTAATAAAACTCTTCTTAATTGAACATGTAGATGAAATGTAAGCATATTAAATGACCCTTGATAAAAGCTGAGTGCTGTGATAAAATCATTTTACTACACTGAAAACACTGAATTGATAATAATGATAATATTTAATATTTTCCTTAGCTCACACATTTACTAAATAAGTTTTAATTTATTATCATTGCCTTTAAATACTTAACAGTTCCTGCAAAAAGAATCACAAATATAAAGGCATTGAATTTAATTTTAAATTTCGCGCCCAATTTAAAAGCCTTTAACAGCTGATTTCGATAATAGATAGACAAGAGTGGGAGAGGTAATTTGGTGTTGCCAGACTCCAACAAGCTGAACAAAAATAAAGTTGGCGGCTACTCTTGGCATGAACAAGATTTAGTACTAAAACCTTATATTATGTTTGAGATATCTCTACCAAACTGACAGAATATTCATCCTGGATGCATATCATACATCCTGACTAAATTTGGTTAAAATCGGACTACTTTATCGTATGCCATAGGAACGATCAGTCGAAAATTCGATTTAAGTATGAAAACTTTTTCGATGTTTGAGATATCTTAACGCAAATAACAAAATACGTATCTCAGATGGTATTATACATCCAAACCAAGTTTGGTTGAAATCGGATATCAAATCGCTGCCATAGAAACGAATTTTAAGATATAGTAGGAAATTTACTGTTGTTTTTAGAGATAACTCAACCCAACTCACAGATTTGGAAATTTTAATTTTTAATTCGATTTACTAGTTCACACAGATGTAATACGAGCAATCAGTGAAAAACTTAATGCCTCATCATCACACCTTCGGCGTGACTAACGCTGTCCAAATACGTATGAGTTATAGGAGAGCCAGGGCACAGGGTATCCTACAGTCGAGCACACTCGACTGTAGCCGCACCTTCTCGCAAGCGAAGCGAGCAGGGGGCGGAGCTCCCTTGTTTTTTATATGGAGTTAAGGTTTCCTTGAGTCCTTTTTATACCCGGTGCCCATTGAAAATGGTCAAAAAGGGTATAATGGTTTTGTGCAATGTATGTAACAGGCAGAAGAAAGCATCTCCGACTCATAAAGTATATATATTCTTGATCAGTATCAATAGCCGAGTCAATTGAGCCATGTCCGTCTGTCTGTCAGTCTGTTTGAGTCAAAGGATCTCGGAGACTATAAGAGCTAGACACTTGAAACTTGGTATATAGGTTTCTGGATAGCGGGCGCAGATCAAGTTTGTTTTAAAATTTCGATCGGACCACTGTATCATATAGATGTATAGTTCAAAATCAAGTTTTAGTATAAAAAACTTTTTTGTTGCTCAAGATATCTCAATCAATCTGATAGAATATGCATATGAGGTGGTCCATACATCCTGACGAAACTTGGTTAAAATCGGGCTACTATATCATATCATATCAAGTTTTTGTATGAAAAACTTTTTTGTTGCTTAAGATATCTCAGTCAAACTCAGGCAATATGCATGTAGGATAGTCCCATACATCCTGACCAAAATTGGTTAAAATCGGTCTACTATATCATACAGCTGCCATAGGAACGATCAGTCGAAAATCAAGTTTTGGCACGAAAAACTTTTTTGTTGCTTGAGATATCTCAGCCAAACTGAGACAATATGCATGTGGGATAGATCCATACATCCTGACCAAACTTGGTTAAAATCGAAGCACTATGTGATATAGCTGCCATAGGAACAATTAGTCGAAAGTCAAGTTTTAGTGTGATACAATTTTTTGTTGTTTGAGGTATCTCAACCAAACTAACAGAATACGCATTTGGGACGGTATTTTACATCCTGACCAAGTTTGGTTAAAATCTGATATCAAATAGCTGCCATAGGAACGAATTTTAAGATATAGTACGAAAATTATTGTTGTTTTTAGAGATAAGTCAACCAATCTCACAGATTCAGAATTTGTAATTTGGTTTAAGTCGGTTCACTAGATCATATAGATGTATACGAACAATTAGACAAAAATTTAATGCCGCATCATCACACCTTCGGCATGCCTAACTTAGCGCACATACGTATGACCTATCGGAGAGCCAGGGCACAGGGTATTCTACAGCAAACCACACTCGACTGTAGCCGGAGCTTCCTTGTTTTAAGTTTCGGTACTATGCTTCAAGAACAACTTACTGGCATGGAGCCAGTAATTTTGTAGAACTAAATATCGATAAAGTGCTAAATATTTTGCTAAGTTTGTTGGCGATGAGATATCGGGCCGATCGATTCGATAGGCACCAGGTGTTGCTAGCGCCACTTGTTGGTAGCAGGCAAAGCTTGCAGCAACTGCTTGGCCAATCAGCATCGACCAAAACTTCTTAAACTTTGAATAAAAGATATTAGGGAATATGATATTAGGGATTTGACAGTTTTTGTTCACTGGTGAGCGCAGCGTCGCGACTGACCAATGAGCGAAGTGTCGTTGTTTGTGTACCGAGAGCATGTGCCGTTAGTTTGACGGCGCAAAAGTATGAAAGGACACTCAGCCGCAGAGAAGCCAAGCATAGCAGAACGAGAAAACTAAAACCTTGCCATAGCGTGAAATTACTAGTCACCATTCCTTGTTGTCTCAGTATCATAGCCACAAGTCCTTGTAGCAGGACAAACCATCAGTCCTTGTTGTTCCAGAACAAATCTCAGCTATCCTTGTTGTTTTAGGATAAATCCCAGCAGTCCTCATTCTCCCAGGACAAACCCCAGCAGTCCTTGTTGTCTCAGGATAAACCCTCAGCAATCCTTGTTGCTACAGGATCAGACCCGCCAGAGATATCTTTGTGATCGCTGTATATAGTCTCGCTATAGCAGACACACCAGAGAGGGTCCAGACGAGACGATAGGGGACGCGGCGATAATACATTAATTCACACACAATTCCTGCAGTGGAAAAAGACACACAGGCAGCATCACCGGCACAATCACTGAAAGAGCGAGTGAGTCCGTCCCTGCGCGAAGCGTGATATAGGTAGTGTTGCCCCGAACCAGAACCACACAGCACTTGCGCAACATTTCTTTATGACTGTAGCAGCTTGACACTCTCCGGTTGTCGTATCCACTTCAAGTCAGCATTCTTTGGCCGAGCGTGAGCAGCTATTCAGCTGGTGATAGCTTATGCTGAACTAGGTGACAGTCTCGCCGTAGTCAACACTACAGACGTAGTGACGCTTTAGATCCAATTCCCAAGGAATGTCTAGGGAATCACTAGGGAATCTTCCCTTATTCCTAGGAAATTCCTATGGAAATTGTATAAAATCCCTAGGGAATTGAACATGGTGAAGGGCGAAAGGGAAGCTTCCCTAGGGATTCCCTAGCGTTTCTTTGGTAGGGAATCCATAGAGAATTCTGACGAAAATTCCCCAAGGATTACCTCAGGATTCTTTTTTGATTCGTAATAATGCACCCCTTCGTAAAAAATTCCCCTTTATTATTTCCCATTACCTTCTCTATTTGATATTTTAACTATGAATTTTAATTTACTTTTTTTTAATTTTTAGTTTACTTTTTTATTTTACTTGTTTTGTGTGCGCAAAGAGCTGCTTAATGTAAGCAGTTTGCCTTGACAAGTAGAAACAGCTTCCACTATATTCCACTGCCTTCAGAACATCAAATTCCAGACGAAGCTTTTTGCATTCTTCCATCTTCAATTTATATTCCAAGCAAAAAATAAATGAGTAAATTTTCTGGTTCCATTGTTGCGGTGGTGTGTTATCTTCATAAATAGTATCGAGTTGGCCTGCTTAACTATTAGGCTGGGCTGCTTTCCACTTTCATCTTCGCTGAAGTATGTGAATGTAGTCGCGATGCCACAAATCCCAAAATTGCTGCTTCAAAAAAGTTGGCAAAACAACAATCCAAATAGCGCAGTTGAGAAGATGCATATGCCTTGTACAAGGACTACTCTGGAGCAGAAAGTAATGATGACCCAATCAACAAGTGAGCAGGAGTCAAAGCAGAACCATCGTTAGGGTCATCCGACTGTGGAGCGATCGGCCTCGAAATTAGGATTGCTTCCACCTCAGTGTAGGCCGTCTTAAGCTTTTCATAAGTGAGATTCGCTTCTCAAGAGCAGTGTTTTTGCAAACTTAAGCGCCGCTTCCAGAGCCCACCGAAATATGGCGCTCTAGGAGGTATGAATGAGAATTCGAGTCCCTTGTGTGCGCAGTAAGCCTTGATGATATCGATGGACTGTATGTTTAATGCTTCTCGGTTGTACTCTGCTAGTCGAGCTGCTGCGCCCACAACGTTCTTCCCATTGTCGCAGTAGATTTTGAATAGTATTCCACAGGTCCTGCATGCCTGTGTTGGATTAGGCACATTCGTTGGTGGTGCTGCGAACGCCTTTGTTGTTGGTTTTGGCTGTGTCCTGGCATGGAAAAAGCCCTTGCAAGTTGGGTGCCAGTTGTAACGATCATAATTGTTTCTGGCGGGCTAACTCGGACGGCTCTGTAGATTCGTGCAAAAAATTGATAAGTTGCAGCCTTGCGAATAAATAAGAACGCAGTTAATTCAATTTCAATGGTTTATTGGCAGCTCCTGGCAAACTCTTAAATTCAGTGGTAATGCGTAATGGTACTCTTGATTGTAGTTCTATGTGATCTGGTAGGGATCCATTCTTTTTGGGTCGTCTCGGCTACTGGTTCGGGTACTCCTGGGTCGTCTCCGGGCTCGTCTGCCCGCGATAGATGCGTCTAGGGCCGCCACCAAAAAGACCCTTAGACCGATCCTGATTCCACGGTGATTGCCGAGTTTAATCTTGCTCCGCAAAACGTCTTACCTCTGAGCGCGCGTTAGCAGCGATCACTAACCTAATCCTGCTGCCGAGAGGATCGAATATCTATGTCCGCTGTCCGCCGGATAATTGTTCCCGATCCTGCATCCAGCAAGGGCACTCCGTTTGTACGACTCACTACCGCAAGTCAGGTTTAATCCTGCGAAATGCAATGACGACTTAATTCTAAGTCCTGTACAGCAAGGATTGATGCCTCTGATCCTGCGTCTGCGAGGATAATTATTCCCGATCCTGCACCCAGCGAAGACATTCCGTTTGTACGACTCACTACCGCAAGTCAGATTTAGTCCTGCGAGCTGCAAGGACGACTTAATTCTAAGTCCTGTGCAACAAGGATTGATGATTAACTTTGTGACTACAAATCTGGATGGTTACCCCTGGGCCTCCAACGATTGATGACTAGATCCTGTGACTACAAGGGTGGAAGACTAGCTCTTGTGGCGAGGTTTGCTGGGTGACTTTGTCACTACAAAGCTGATGAGTTATCCCTGTGACTACAAGGATTGAGGACTAGATCCTGTGACGACAAGGATCGAAACTTGACGACAAGGATTGCTGGGTGACTTTGGTCCTGTGCTACAAGGACTGGTTGCTTGATTCGCTGGTCTTCGAATGCCCGTGCCGGCGCTTTGCATGGCCTTTTATTTTCCCAGCTCTGTTAACGATGCTTTGCTCATTCATTATTAGCTGCGCGTATTCGTCGTTACCTTGATTGCGAATGTGCTCTCGTTTGTCGACGAGTGCGGCTGCTGTTCTAACGCTCTCGCGCTCTTGTCGCTCAAGTGTCTGCCTTCCTACTCGTTCGCGGTGCAGCCCATGGGCATAGCTGAAACTGGGAGTTGTAATGTGGGGAACAATTGCTGAAATTGGACTTGGGCTGCGGGGAACATTTTGTTCCTCACAATATCTCGACCTGATCGAACAGTCATAGTAAATTTTCCATTCTTCCTGTGTATATTACTAGTCGCCTTTCGCACTCTTCGTGATGCCTTCGTCACTAGCGCGGACAGCCGTCCGCAGTAATATGCTGCATATAAACATCAATATGAGCAGTCGAAGGTATATATGAGCAAGTGATGAAAATTTATCGATTTGAAACTTTTACACAATAAATGAGATGCGAGTTAAACTTTTATGGTCTTCCTGCAACGCATTTTGATTTAATGTGTTCTTATTTTCTTTATTAATTTTTTTTAAAGGTACTTCGGCATGGTATGGCAATTTAAAAAATATGTCTTTTAAAAAAAAAATCTCTTTTCGAGGTGAAGTGACGAAGTGACGAAAACATTTCTATGCCCCAGAGTTGCTGATATCAAATTTTGTGACGAATTGTATTAAATTGTATATAAAACTTATTGTTAACAAAGAAGAGTTTGGCATTATACACTGCGCAAAAAAGTAATTTTTACAAGGTAAGAAGAAACGGAACCTTATTGCGCACTGTGCCGAATGCCAAACTATATATATATATATATTTGATCAGCATCAACAGCCGAGTCGATATACCGTTGTCCGTCTGTCCGTGTAAGCAAAAGGATCTCAGAGACGGTAAGGGCTAGGACCATAAAATTTGAGTCTATGTTAAAATTTCGCCAAGCCCACTGTAGGGGGCGTAATTTGAAGAAACCTGACACCACCTTTAATTTAGGGTTTTGAGTTAAATCTTTAATTTATGGGTGTGTAGGATCATGCCCAGCAACTAATCACCAACTTTCAACACGATTGGTTCATAAATAGTGTAGATATTAACAAGTTTGTGGAAGCAAGAATATAGAATTAAAATGATTAATTAATTCATTTTATATTTACTCTGCCAGAATGTATGTATGTATGTATATCGAGTTAGCCAGCGTCTGCCTAACCGACGCAGTGGTCGAAGTGATAGGTGGGCGGCGTGCTAAACATGAGACGCAGGTTCGAGTCCGGGCGGGATTTTATGTTTTTCGTATACATATATATAGATCGATAATTACGGATTAGTATAAAAATTATTGGCATTTCTAGAGATATCTTGCTCGAACTTGCTGCGTTTCGCTTAGGCTCAGAGTATCTTACTGTCAAGTGCACTCGACTGTTCGGCTTGTTTTTCATTTAATTTCACTCAGTGCCGCACGCGACATGTAGCATGCGACAGTATGGATGTATGGGACTATCCCACATGCATATTGTCTCAGTTTGACTGAGATATCTCAAGCAACAAAAAAGTTTTTCATACTAAAACTTGATTTGCGACTGATCATTCCTATGGCAGCTATATGATATAGTAGCCCGATTTTAACCAAGTTTCGTCAGGATGTATGGACCACCTCATATGCATATTCTATCAGTTTGATTGAGATATCTTGAGCAACAAAAAAGTTTTTCATACTAAAAATTGATTTTAAACTGATCGTTCCTAAGGCAGCTATATGATACCGTGGTCCGATCGAAATTTAAAAAAAAACTTGATCTGCGTCCGCTATCCAGGAGCCTAAATACCAAGTTTCAAGCCTCTAGATCTTATAGTCTCCGTGATCCTTTGACTCAAACAGACGGACAGACAGACATACAGGCGGACATGGCTCAATCGACTCGGCTATTGATACTGATCAAGAATATATATACTTTATAGGGTCGGAGATGCTTTCTTCTGCCTGTTACATACATTGCATAAAACCATTATAAACTTTTTGACCATTTTTAATGGGCACAGGGTATAAAAATTCTCAGTGTTATGAAAATTATCTCATTCGTTGCAAGAATTAATTTGTGAGGGATCCTAAACAATTATACTCCTTCGTAAACTCCAAATGTAGAAATTCCTCATTACCTAATACTTTTTTCCTTATCAATTATAAAGTTAGCAATGATTTTGGTCCGTCCGATCTTTTCGCTGATTTTTTCCAATTTACTTATTCCTCTTTATCGCCTGCTAACAACTATTATTTTTATTCTTCTCCATCATCCAATTCTTTTCTTTTACCTACAATAACCGATAGTTGCCTTATCTCTTCAATTAAAACACTAAAACCGTCTTACTCTCCTGGCCCTGACAACATACCTAGCTGTGTGTTGAAAGAGTGTTATAGTTCCCTAGTAAGATCTTTATTAACTCTTTTCAATCTATCCCTACAGTCTTTCCAGCAATATGGAAAGAATCCATCATTATCCCTCTGCACAAAAAAGGGTGTAAGGCGGATATTTCAAACTACAGGGACATTGCAAAGTTATCAGCAATCCCTAAGCTTTTCGAAAAAATAATTACGTCTTCTTTGCAGCATCTCTGCAAGTCGATTATCTCCCCTACTTCCTTGGTAAATGAGGCTTTCCTCAATAAAATGCAGACTGATGTCATATACACGGACTTCAGTAAAGCATTTGACTCTGTAAACCATAAGCTTCTTCTCTTAAAGCTTGACCGAATTGGTTTCCACCCTTCATTCCTTTTATGGATCCTTTCCTACTTCTCTGATAGGACCCAAAGAGTACTACTCAGATCAGCCACCTCAAAATCTGTCCAGGTCACATCTGATGTTCCTCAAGGTAGTCATCTAGGCCCTTATATTTTTATCTCTTTATTAATGATCTTCCTTGCGCTTTATCACACTGTCGCATACTTATGAATGCAGATGATGTAAAATTTATACTATCATATATGGAGCCTGGACACCATAAGCTATTACAAGATGATTAAAGCTCAATGCATAGTTGGTGCATTGCTAATCACTTGAATTTAAATTTTTATAAAGCGTTGGTCTAAAGAATTTAATGATCCGTATGTCACAAAACTATTATACACTTCCTTATTGCTCTTGTGTTTGGAATCCTCAGCACAAAATATATCAAGATCAAATTGAGTCTATACAGAAGCAATTTCATCTTTTTGCACATCGGGATTTTGTTCGGCATCCAAATCTCCGTTTGCCACCTTATTCAGGCAGACTTCTGCTTTTCAATCTTCCGTCTCTTGCTCACCGTAGAAAAGTTCTTGGAGTTATCTTCCTCCATAAGTTAATTAATGGCGATATTAGCTCTCCATCATTACTAGAATGGGTTAGCTTCAATGTCCCCTTTAGGGCAACTAGGAACTTCGCTCCATTATTTTTGCCTACATACACTACGGACTATGCTTTGCATAATCATACCACTTAATATAAAACAATCTCTCTCTCCAGCTTATTAAAGCTTCTCTTTTTAATCACATCCGTTAAATCTCTGATCTCACTTGTCTCCGACTTCGGGGATCAGTGATATTCCGTGAGTTTGTATTACAACTTAAATATTTTCTATTGTTTTGATTGGGTTTTGCTGGGTTTTCCCCACTCCTTGCAACAAATGTTGAATTAATTATAATCTCTTGCTTACCCCAGACTTAAACTTAAATTTATTTAATTTAACTTCTTTTTAATTTCAGTTTTAATCATTAGCTTTATTTAATTTTATTTTATTACTTTTTAATTATAATCTTAGTTTAATTTGCCTAAATTAATTTAATTTTGCTGACTGCTTTTAGTCATGCTATAATAAATAAATAAATAAATAGGCAAAAAGCTACAGGTTAAAAAGACATTTAACACATATCAGCATCATTAGGGAACATAATGCTTGCAAGTGGTGCTTTCTGCTTGTCGCAGAAATGCCATTTCATAATTGCGATTACTGCAAGATCGGTACATATTTAGGGTTGCCATCAATGTTATATTCGAATATTAATCGATTTCAATTGATATATACATTTCACTTAGAATTGATAGAAGACAGCAGCAACAAAGTGTCGTAGCAGTCAGAGCTCGAGACTGTGTCACTGATAGCTTTTCCCTTATAAAAATAACTAGTATTAGCAGAAATATTGTTTCTGCTTTGTGGCAATGCAAAATAATTAAATTGTTACGATATTCCTTAGACAGATTTTGATTAAAATTTGATTTTCTTTTAAAATTTGGCATTGTTACTTTGTTAGAAGGTTATTAATATGCATACAATAACCTTCTAACAAAGTAACAATGCCAAAAGCATATGCAGACAGTTTGTTTTAGTTTTGTAAAAATGCAGGATTTGATTTATTCAAATGAGTTCAACTTTGAATTATATATTCTTATTCTCTTTATTATTTTTTTGTACCCTGTGCCCATTGAAAATGGTCAAAAAGGGTATAATAGTTTTGTGCAATGTATGTAACAGGCAGAAGGAAGCATCTCCGACCCTATAAAGTATATATATTCTTGATCGGCATCAATAGCAGAGTCGATTGAGCCATGTCCGTCTGTCTGTCCGTCTGTCCGTCCGTTTGAGTCAAAGGATCTCAGAGACAATAAAAGCTAGAAACTTCAAATTTGGTATGTAGGTTGCTGGATGGCGGGCGCAGATCAAGTTTGTTTTAAATTTTAGATGCCACGCCTCTTTCGCCTGCCAATCGCCAGAAACGATTATCAGACGCGATCTTTAATAAAACACTTCTTAATTAAACAGGAAGATAAGAAGTAAGCCAATTTAAATTTGCTTTTAATTCACATAAATCAAAATCATAGTCATAGGCAAGTGCGAGAGAGATAGCATATGCACATTTGTTTGTGCAAAAACATAACAGTGAGCACGTGTACGAAGAGTGCGAACGCAAATACGAGCGATAGGTAAAATTATCGATATCATTTGGGTACAATTTCTATCCTATTTTAATATATTAACATGGTTTATGTTAATACATATTTACGATTGTGTTAAAATATATGTATGTAGATATTAGTATGCATTGCAAAAGCCGATATGGATAAATGCCACTTTATAATTTTGCACCTCGACAAAAGCTGAGTGCTATGCGTCCTCCTGCATAAGAGCCGACAGATCATTTTATAACACTGAAATCTCTGAATTTATTATAATTATTGTGTTTAATAATAAGCTAGTAAGCTCGCATATATGTTCAATAGGCTTTCATTTATTATCATTGTATTTATATGATTAACAAATCCCGCAAAAAGAATCACAAATATTAAAGAATTGCATTTAAATTTAAATTCCGTGCGCAATGCAGCAGCGTTTAACAGCTGATTTCGATGATTAAGAAGAGTGAGGTAGATTTTTTGTTGTTGCCGGACTTCAACAAGCTGAGCAAATTTTAGTTGATGGCTACTCTTGGCATGAGCAACAGCGATTTCAGCGTTTACGATTACAATTTACGATTTACTATTTACTATTTAAATTAAACTAAATACAATTTATTCAACCGGACCACTATATCATATTGCTGTCATAGGAACGATCAGTCGAAAATAAACTTTTTTGTTGTTTGAAAGATCTCGACCAAACTAATAGGATATGCATTTGGGATGGTCCTATATATCCTGATAAAATTTGTCTGAAATCGGACCAATATATCTTATAGCTGCCATAGGAACGATCAGTCGAAAATCAAGTTTTAGTATGATAAACTTTTTTGTTGTTTGAGGTATCTCAACCAAACTAACAAAATACGCATTTAGGATGGTATTCTACATCCTGACCAAGTTTGGTTGAAATCTGATATCAAATAGCTGCCATAGGAACGAATTTAAAGATAAAGTACGAAAATTATTGTTGTTTTTAGAAATAAGTCAACCAAACTCACAGATTCAGAATTTGTAATTTGGTTTAAATCGGTTCACTAGATCACATAGATGTAATACGAACAATTAGTCAAAAAGTTAATGCCGCATCATCAAACCTTCGGCATGCCTAACGTAGCCCACATACGTATGACCTATCGGAGAGCCAGGGTACAGGGTATTCTACAGTCGAGCACACTCGACTGTAGCCGGAGCCCCCTTGTTTTATTTTTCAATTTCAAAATTTCTGATATCTTCTAAAAAAAACTCTAGGATTTAAAAGTCTGGTGATGAAAACATTTGCAAGCCCCAAAATTTCTGATTTCCAATTTGCCTTTCTTCCAATTTGCCAATTTCGTGACGAACGATATTAAATTGTTCTTATAACTTATTCTTAAATAAAAAGTTTGCCATTCATCACATTGCGCAATGAGGTCCTGATAATTCTTACCTAAAAAAAATAACTTTTTTGCGCTTTTCCGAAGTACAAACTTTTTTTGGGCTTACAGGACAAATTTTGGAAAGTGCCGTCTTATTGCACGATAAAATTGTCATCTAGGCTTAGCAGTTTGGCATATACACTTATACATCAGTCCGTCAGTTAGGAACAAGAGTTTTATATATATAAATAACATTTTTTTTGCTAAAACATGGAAGAATTAAAATCTTTCCCTGCAATCGGACTTAGGCTAAAAGACAGATTTTGTGAGAGAAAATTCTGATTTGATCTGATAAATTGGCATCCGATTGTACGTATGGCAGCTATATGATATAGTTATCCGATTTTGACCAAATTTGATCAAGATAGAACTGGTAGTCCCAAATTCACAGATTGTATGTGAGTTTGGCTGAGATATCTTAACAAATAAAAAAGTTTTTCGTACTAAAGGTTTATTTGCATCCGATTGTTCCTATGGCAGCTATATGATATAGCAATCAGATTTTGACCAAATTTGGCTTAAATGTAACAGACAGTTACAAATATACAATCTGTGAGTTTGGTTGGGATACCTTTATAAACAAAACAATGTTTCATTCTAATGGTTAATTTGCATCCGATTATTCCTATGACAGCTTTATGATATAGTAATTCAAATTTGACCATATTTGGCTGGGATGTAAAAGGCAGTGCCAAATATACAATCTGTGAGTTTGGTTGGGATATCTTAAGACACAAAAAAAGTTCTTCATACTAGGCTATTCCCTTAATTTGACCCTAAAATTACACTTACAGGTCGAATTTCGCAAAACGGCGTCTTATTGCACAATAAAATTGTCTCAGCCATGTTGTGTAAAAATTTCAGATTTATATTTTTAACCGTTGGCCTTCACGTTGATAAGTCAGTCAGTCAGGACTAAGAGTTTTACATAGATTCAAGATGCATATTCTGTTAGTTTGGTTGAGATATCTCGATGAACATAAAAGATCTTCGTAATAAAACTTGATTTTCGACTGATCGTTCCTATGGAAGCTATTCGATATATAGCAAACTATCTAGTCTATTCCTCAATAGTCATTCATTTGATTTCGATGTCATCTGTTTTACTGAGACCTGGCTCAAGCCTGCCACATCAGACTTTTCTATTCTTTCTTCTAAATAATCCATATATAGATGCGATCGTATATCTCGTAAAGGAGGTGGGGTACTGTTGGCCGTGGACTCTAATCAGGCATCAGAACCGATCTCGACCACTTTTAATTTTGATATCGAGTTCATTTCTGTGAAAGTTTTTTTTTATAAATTTTCCATTTACTTAACATGTTCTTACATTCCACCTCTTTCTGATATAATAGTTTATGATAATATCATCTTTACTTTCCGATACTGACTTGCTTTTTGTGTTAGGGGATTTTAATTTGTCCGGTGTTCGATGGATTTCCCCCAATGACTCGCATTCACTTTTTCCTGATAATTCCCATGAATTTATTGATGGACTCTCGGAGCTTTCTTTGGTACAAATCAATCCTATTTGCAATTCCATCAACAGGACATTAGACCTGTTATTCGTATTGGACTCCACCAATAGTATAGTATCTAGGATTGATCCATTGGTTATGCCGGAAGACCCATACCATCCAACTCTTAACGCTTGCATTTATTTACCTTTGTGGCCAGTTGTATTATTATCGCAACCCACTGTGCGCATACGATGCTTTAGAAAAACTGATTTCAATAAGTTGAACAATCTAATTTCCTGTGCTGATTGGTCCCAAATATACACATGTTCTGACTTGGATAATGCCACTCAGCTTTTTTATAATACTCTGAATTTTCTATTCGATGTCTGTGTTCCGCTTTTATCTCCTATCAGCTCCACTAAACCTCCATGGTTCTCTAGAGGATTATCACATTTAAAAAATGTGAAATCCAAGCAATTTAAAAAATATAAACAATCTGGAAATCCTTATGATTTCTCTCGATGTGTAATAACCTGCTCAAATTTTCTAGTATTTAACTCGTAGTGCTATAATAATTACTTACAACGTTGTAAGCTTGAATTCTTTACAGATCCTAAGCAGTTCTACAAATTCGTAAACTCTAAACGTAAAGGTGCAACATTACCATCATCTGTTGTCTTTAGCAATATTCAAGCTAATACTGATCAATCCATAACAGATCTGTTTGCTGACTTTTTCCAAACTACATACTCTACGAGTAGTCTCCGTTTTGGACAGCCTTATCCTTATAGGTTAAGTTGTTCTAACTGTATTTTTAGTCCCCTAATCACTGAAAGCTCGCTTCTTAGCGATCTTAAATTGATTAAGCCAGTACACACACCAGGTCCTGATGGTGTGCCTGGTTCTGTGCTAAAGTACTGTGCGGAATCCACTACATAAGTTGTTTACTTTGTCCGTCAATTCCTCCTCTTTCCCAGAGCTATGGAAAGACTCTTATATTATCCCTCTTTACAAAAAGGGTATTAAGTCCGACGTTCAGAATTATCGAGGTATTTCCAAGCTGTCTGCAACTCCGAAGATTTTTGAGAAAATAATAACTTCTCATCTTCAGTATTTATGTAGTTCTATTATCTCACCTACTCAACACGGGTTTTTTTTAAAACCGCTAAATTAGCGGGAAATCGCTAAGACCGGCTAAAATTGACACCCTTACATTATCCAAAAATTAACATCTCATGAATCAGCTGTCGTTCAGTTTCAAATACGATAGCACGGAAAAGTATCATTTTCGGAACTTTCATGATATTTTTTTCGGATCTCTTTATGGATCTCTCTTTATGATATCAAAAACGATACCTTACTAATATTAACTAGTGGGCGGTGCTACAGTCGAGCATACTCGACTGTCGGAGACCCCGTACTTTCTATGGAAAAGCAATTCCTGATTAAAAGAAAATAATATAAATCTGTACATATATAAAACATTGTATCAGGAGGTATAAGACAATATAAAATTTCTAATCTGCTAGTCTGATTGTGGTATCTCCAGAAACAACAAAAATTTGCCTACTCAGTATACATTTTCGACCAATCGTTCCTTTGGCAGCTTTATAATATAGTAGACCGATTTTAACCAAATAAAACAAAAAAGTTTTTCATACTAAAGCTTGATTTTCGACTGATTGTTCCTATGGCAGCTGTATGATATGGTAAACCGATTTCAGCCAAACTCGGTCAGAATGAATAAGATAACCCTAGATGCATATTCTGTTAGATTGGTTGATATATCTCAATAAACAAACAAAATTTTCATACTAATGCTTGATTTTCGACTGATTGTTCCTATGACAGCTATATTATATAGAAGACCGGTTTCAACCAAACTTGGTCGGAATGTTTAAAATCACTCCACCTGGTCAGAATGTATAGAACTATTTTTTATGCATATTCTGTTAGATTGATTGAGATATCCTTTAAATTGTCGTTTAAAATAAGATATTTCTAATTTATGGGCGTTAAAGAGGGCGTGGCCAAAATATAAAACAAACTTTATCTGCTTGCAATATAGACGGACCTACATACCAAGTTATAAGGCTCTAGCTCTTATAGTCTCTGAGATCTAGGCGCTCTTACAGACGGACGGGACAGACAGACAGACGGACATGACTATATCGTCTCGGCTGTTGATGCTGATCAAGAATATATACACTTTATGGGGTCTGCCACGCCTCCTTCTGCCTGTTACGCACATTTTTTTTTGTGACAAAGTTAATAGACCCCTGTATTTTTTTTAAGTACGGGGTCTAAAAACAAATAAGAAATGATATTTTTTCTGATTATTTTAAATTTATTATAATATTTATATTTTTTTCAATTAAGCTAAAATTTTAAATAGAGCCAATCTAAACAATATACAAATTAACTTTTAAATTCTAAGGTCGTCTCCTTCATCCACACCCAGTATTCCGCCTTTTGTGTGCTCCGCATGCTGCTCTCCATCGCCATGTTTTGGTTTGTGGTTGCTGTAAAAAAAATATAATATTTTTGTTAAATATACACTTAGATATAATTCTTTACCATTTATATTTTTATTTACTTACTTTATTTATTATTGTTTATCCGCACATAGACCATATGTTTGTTCAGATTCCTGGCAATTGACACTCCACAAAATACACAAAGGCAAAACAGAAAACAAACACAACAAAAACAATTGTCATACAATTTTTGTCGTGTCGTTTGCCAAATGATATTTTTCTGAGTAGAACCTATTTTTCTGCCGGCCCGCAGCTGCGTCATACACGATGCCACGAAAATGATGCGTTGCAGCATGACATGACTACGCTTGAGTCCGCATTTTTTTCGCTCACAAGCACTTCAATGCAGTGTAAATGTATATATTCACTTAACAAGTAATATCTTGCCGACATACATTTTCACAGATATGTGTTATATGTTAAAAAACGGGGAATTTCGTTAACTATAACATATTGAAGTTCTGTAGTGATTTTATGTGTGCATTTTTTTTTAAATCGCCAATGTTTTTTTACCTGAAGCTTTTTACCTATGTATGTAATATGGGGAAAAAACGGCACCATTTGCTGCAATCAATCAATCCCTTTTACACCTGCATATCGCACGAACCAGGTGAGTTACTGAAAGTCTTAGTCTGCACTTTTTATACCCTGTGCCCATTGAAAATGGTCAAAAAGGGTACAATGATTTTGTGAAATGTATGAAATAGGCAGAAGAAATCATCTCCGATGAGACCACTATATCATATAGCTACCATAGGTACGATCGGTCGAAAATTAAGTTTTAGTACGCAGTACTTTGTTGTTTGAGATATCTCAATCAAACTGACAGAATACGCATTTGGAATGGTATTATATATTCTGACTAAATTTAGTTATCATCGAACCACTATATCATATAGCTGCCATAGGAACGATCAGTCGTAAATCAAGTTTTAGTACGCAGAACTTTTTTGTTGTTTAAGAAATCTCAACCAAACTGACAGAATATGCATTCGGGATGGTATCATACATTCGGACCAAATTTGGTTAAGAACGGATCAGTAAATCATATAGCTGATACAGGAACGATCAGTCGAAAATGAAGATTTAGGTTGAAATTTGATGTTGTTTTTAGAGATAACTCAACCTAACTCACATATTGGAAATTTGGTTTAAATCTTTCGGTTCACTAGATCATATAGATGTATGACGAACAATTTGTCGAAAATCGAATGCCGCATCAGCAAACCTTTGGAGTGCCTAACGGCGTGCAAATACGTATGCGGCTATCGGAGTGCCAGGGCACAGCAAATCTCCTCGCGAGCGAAGCGAGCCGGGGGTAGGCGAGCACGGGTGAAGCCCCTTTGTTTAAGTTGGAACTAAACCTTTCGATCGGTATATAACTTGACCTGATCGGATATTCATATTAAATTTTTCATCCTTTCTGTATATATTGTCAGGAAACCTATAAAATTAAGTTTATATAATAAGGGGTCGTAGTTCACTGAGTTGAAGACTTTACTGAAGACAGTTTAAATGACTACAGTTTGCATTTTCTCTAAAAATTAAATTCCTTTTTTTTATTTCAACGTTCGCTCCATTGCGCTACCCAAAAGAAGTCAGTAAAAGCCACTCAGGAGTGCATTAAAGATGTGCTGCCAAGTCCAACTGTCATTAAGCGCCCGGTAGTCGTGCGCTACAATGGGTCTGTCAGCAATAAGTTGTGCACATCAGGCAACCGCATTATGGGAACTAAAACATCGCAGCGTCATGACTTCGTAATTTGTTTGACTCCCACGACCAAGAACAAGGAGTGGTAATATTTGTTTAATATGCTCTTAATGTTGGTGTTTATTAACTGTTGAATTCTTATGGCAGGGAACGAAACTTTTTGAAGCCAACTGTGAAGCTGAAATCAAACTCAAACTCCGAATATGAACAGAAGTTGACCTGTGCTGGACCAGATTGACTGTAGTCTAAATCTGGAAGAAATGAAGACATCTCTTACTGCGCCAAGTGTGAGCGACTATATGGAACTAAAAATGAAATACACTGCGCTAAAACAGCGTTTTCTCAAGCAAGAAAAAAAACAACAGGCAATTGTACGGGACGTATACCATGAGCCTATGAAGTTAAATCAATCTCTGCTTAGCTACAGTTAATTCAATTCGGAACTATGCTCCATAGCAGAAGAATGTGATCAAGCAAGCGCTGTACGCAGCAAGTTACTTAGCAGTATTTCTAGCAGCCATGTCAGAGCCAGCGCTCCAGTAGAGGTCAGCGGTATTTGCGCATTGACATCAAATTCTACGCCGATAGATGAAAACAAGAAAATTGCACCAAGTCGACGTGGATCAAAGTGCGTGTCGATTGATCAGCTCAATGAACAGAAGCAGCCGAAACTACGTCGCTGTATATGTCTTGCCTCTCAAGCAGAATCGAGAGTTACTATGGTTTCTACATTGCCATCTGTGCCCTTATTCAAGAGCAAAAACGGCAAAACTACCAACAAACTTTGCGGTTTTAGTGTCTCGGAGCCTAAAAGCTTGTGCAAACATCGTGTCATTTTGTTGGAGTTGCTGAATGCTGGCGGTGTAAAGGAGTTGCAGGCACTGACATGCATTGAACCGAAGACTGCTTTAATGTTGGTCATGCAACGGTAAATTATTGAGTGTTAATTGCATTATGATCGCTTATTTTCCAATTCCTTTCAGGTCATTGATGGTTCC
This sequence comes from Drosophila rellima, assembly GCA_035043635.1. Taxonomy (NCBI): domain Eukaryota; kingdom Metazoa; phylum Arthropoda; class Insecta; order Diptera; family Drosophilidae; genus Drosophila; species Drosophila rellima. Next base: position 90,779 of record JAWNMV010000380.1, on the reverse strand, counting down.
TTTTAAAAACTGGAGGCAGGTGCATGTTTCTGTTTCAAGAGACGTCAATCTATATCATCAGTACCGTTGTGCTGACTTGACTAGCGATGCAAGCCTAATGTCATCTTTGAGACGTTAAAACTAGTTGAGAGTGACAAAATAGCTGAGCAACAACAACAACACACACAGGGCTATTTAGCTATTTTGTTACTTTTGCGACTTTTGACCAAATTCCAACATTCGTCTTCGTTTTCACTTGGAAGCCGGACATTTCTCTGCTATATACATAGAAAAACTCTAAACAGTTCGATGTTCTTTGAGGAGAGTCAGCTGTTTGCAAACAGTGCTGGTCAACGAGGATCTACTAGCGGAGATAAATGTCAAGTTCATTTTCTTCACATTACGCCAGCGTTTTTTATACTATGTGTCCATTGAAAATGGACAAAAAGGGTATAATGGTTTTGTGAAATGTATGTTACAGGAAGAAGGAATTATCTTCGACCCTATAAAGTATATATATTCCTGATCAGTATCAACAGCCGAGTCGATTGAGCCATGTCCGTCTGTCTGTTCGTCCGTCTGTGTAAATCAAAGGATCTCAGAGACCTTAAGGCTTGAGGCTTCAAATTTGTTAGGTAGGTTCTTGGATACCGGGTGCAGATCAAGTTTGTTTGTTTTCGCAAAAAACGGTTTCCAGACGCACTTTTTAATAAAACTCTTCTTAATTGATCATGTAGATGAAATGTAAGCATATTAAATGACCCTGAAAGTTTCATTGTCCTATAAACAAAGAAGATATTTTGATTTTGCTTTTAATTCACTAAATTTAAAATCATTGACATTTTGAGTGCGAGCGAGATAGCATATGAACATTTGTTGTACAAAAAACATAACAGTGAGCACGTGTACGAAGAGTGCATACGCAAATACGAGCGATAGGCAGAATTATCGATATCATTTGGGTTCAATATTCTATTACAATATATTAACTTGGGTTAAGTTCATACATATTTATGATTGTTGAAAAACATATGTATGTAGATATTTGTATGCATTCCATAATGCCATTTGATGGCACTATATTTTAAAATCCACCTTGATAAAAGCTAAGTGCTATGATCAGATCATTTTACAACACTGAATTGATAATAATGATAATATTTCATATGTACATTAGCTTACACATTTATTAAATAAGTTTTCATTTATTACCATTGCCTTTAAATACTTAACAGTTCCTGCAAAAAGAATCACAACTAAAAGCCTTTAACAGCTGATTTCGATGATAGATAGACAAGAGTGGGAGAGGTAATTTGGTGTTGCCAGACTTCAACAAGCTGAACAAAAATTAAGTTGGCGACTACTCTTGGCATGAACAATATTTAGTACTAAAACCTTATTTTAGGTTTGAGATATCTCTACCAAACTGACAGAATATTCATCCTGGATGCATATCATACATCCTGACTAAATTTGGTTAAAATCGGACTACTTTATCGTATGCCATAGGAACGATTAGTCGAAAATTCAATTTTAGTATAAAAACTTTTTTGACGTTTGAGATATCTCAACCAAAATAAAAATAAGTATCTCAAGATGGTATTATACAACAAAACCAAGTTTGGTTGAAATCGGATATCAAATAGCTGCCATAGAAACGAATTTTAAGATATAGTACGAAATATATTGTTGTTTTTAGAGATAAGTCAACCAAACTCAAGGATTCGGAATTTTTAATTCGATTTACTAGTTCACATAGATGTAAAACTAGCAATCAGTGAAAAACTTAATGCCTCATCATCACACCTTCGGCGTGACTAACGCTGTCCAAATACGTATGAGCTATCGGAGAGCCAGGGCACAGGGTATTCTACAGTATAGCACACTCGACTGTAGCCGGAGCTTTCTTGTTTTAAGTGTCTGTACTATGCTTTAAGAACAACTCACTGGCATGGACCCAGTAATTTTGTAGAACTAAATATCGATAAGGTGCGAAATATTTTTCTAAGTTTGTTATTGTTAGCGATGAGATATCGGGCCTATCGATTCGATAGGCACCAGCTGTTGCTAGCGCCACTTATTGGTAGCAGGCAAAGCTTGCAGCAACTGCTTGGCCAATCAGCATCGACCAAAACTTCTAAAACTTTGAATAGAAGATATTAGGGAATATGATATTAGGGTTTTGACAGTTTTTGTTTACTGGTGAGCGCAGCGTCGCGACTGACCAATGAGCGAAGTGTCGTTGTTTGTGTACCAAGAGCATGTGCCGTTAGTTTGACGGCGCAAAAGTATGAAAGGACACTCAGCCGCAGAGAAGCCAAGCATAGCAGAACGAGAAAACTAAAACCTTGCCATAGCGTGAAATTACTAGTAACCATTCCTTGTTGTCTCAGTATCATAGCCACAAGTCCTTGTAGCAGGACAAACCATCAGTCCTTGTTGTTCCAGAACAAATCTCAGCTATCCTTGTTGTTTTAGGATAAATCCCAGCAGTCCTCATTCTCCCAGGACAAACCCCAGCAGTCCTTGTTGTCTCAGGATAAACCCTCAGCAATCCTTGTTGCTACAGGATCAGACCCGCCAGAGATATCTTTGTGATCGCTGTATATAGTCTCGCTATAGCAGACACACCAGAGATAACCTCGTTATCGCAGTATATAGTCCTCGCTGTCGCTGGACTCAGCACGCTGTAGCGGGAGCTAAAAAATCCATCCTTATGGCCACAGAATCTAGTATAGTCTTTCTCGCAAAAGCTGGACTAATACCTAACTCATTACTGGAGTGTCCTTACTGGATGCAGGATCGGGAAATCAAGTAGTCTTTCTGTCGCAGAAACACGGGGCATCAATCCTAGTTGTGTCTCTTATTTATTTATTCGCAAGGCTGAAACTTTGAATTTTGTTGCACGAATCCACAGAACCGACCGAGTTAGCCCGGTGAAGCAATAAGTTCGTTACATGGAGATTATGAGGTTAAGGGAACTATTCTGATTCGCGTGGTAGGGGCTACGTGTCACACGCACAAAAACCACGGCCACAGCAGCTACTCACAGACAACATAGCGAGAGTCCAGACGAGACGATAGGGGACGCGGCGATAATACATTAATTCACACACAATTCCTACAGTGGAAAAAGACACACAGGCAGCATCACCGGCACAATCACTGAAAGAGCGAGTGAGTCCGTCCCTGCGCGAAGCGTGATATAGGTAGTGTTGCCCCGAACCAGGACCACACAGCACTTGCGCAACATTTCTTTATGACTGTAGCAGCTTGACACTCTCCGGTTGTCGTATCCACTTCAAGTCAGCATTCTTTGGCCGAGCGTGAGCAGCTATTCAGCTGGTGATAGCTTATGCTGAACTAGGTGACAGTCTCGCCGTAGTCAACACTATAGACGTAGTGACGCTTTAGATCCAATTCCCAAGGAATGTCTAGGGAATCACTAGGGAATGTTCCCTTATTCCTAGGAAATTCCTATGGAAATTGTATAAAATCCCTAGGGAATTTAACCTGATGAAGGGCGAAAGGGAAGCTTCCCTAGGGATTCCCTATCGTTTCTTTGGTAGGGAATCCATAGAGAATTCTGACGAAAATTCCCCAAGGATTACCTCAGGATTCTTTTTTGATTCGTAATAATGCACCCCTTCGTAAAAAATTCCCCTTTATTATTTCCCATTACCTTCTCTATTTGATATTTTAACTATGAATTTTAATTTACTTTTTTTTAATTTTTAGTTTACTTTTTTATTTTACTTGTTTTGTGTGCGCAAAGAGCTGCTTAATGTAAGCAGTTTGCCTTGACAAGTAGAAACAGCTTCCACTATATTCCACTGCCTTCAGAACATCAAATTCCAGACGAAGCTTTTTGCATTCTTCCATCTTCAATTTATATTCCAAGCAAAAAATAAATGAGTAAATTTTCTGGTTCCATTGTTGCGGTGGTGTGTTATCTTCATAAATAGTATCGAGTTGGCCTGCTTAACTATTAGGCTGGGCTGCTTTCCACTTTCATCTTCGCTGAAGTATGTGAATGTAGCAGAACCATCGTTAGGGTCATCCGACTGTGGAGCGATCGGCCTCGAAATTAGGATTGCTTCCACTTCCAGTGTAGGCCGTCTTAAGCTTTTCATAAGTGAGATTCGCTTCTCAAGAGCAGTGTTTTTGCAAACTTAAGCGCCGCTTCCCAGAGCCCACCGAAATATGGCACTCTAGGAGGTATGAATGAGAATTCGAGTCCCTTGTGTGCGCAGTAAGCCTTGATGATATCGATGGACTGTATGTTTAATGCTTCTCGGTTGTACTCTGCTAGTCGAGCTGCTGCGCCCACAACGTTCTTCCCATTGTCGCAGTAGATTTTTAAAAGTATTCCACGTCGAGCAATAAACCTTCAACGACATAATAAAAATGCATTAGTTGACAATTCGGAGACTAAATCGATATGTATTGCCTTCGTGACGAAACACACAATTACTGCAGTATAGGTTTTGTAGGGTGATTTCCTTCAAATCCTGTAGGTGGTCATAAACGGATCGCAAAAGTCAACACCGGGTTTCTAGTGAAAAGGTCGCTCACCATGCAGTCGATCTGTGGGAAGATCTCCCATCAACTGCTGCATTAATCGGGGCTTATAGCGAACAAAAATTGTGCAGTTGAGGACGACTTTTCTAGTCAAACGTCTGTCATTTATGATCCATAATTTTTCTCATAATAGGGATGTCAAAACTTTTGAGTTAACGTGCAAGAAATAAATATATGTAAATCGATGCGAAATTGGAACTATCGTTGGAAATTTGGCATCAAAAGGCAGCTCTGATCTGGCTAGCCTTCCACCTACTCTAATAACCTTCACACTAACACAATCTTCAAGCTGCATTTCATGTATAAATGGTGCAAGACTTTGCATGCCAGACATGAGATTTGTTTTTGGCTAATAGCCTAATTTCTTCAGTAAACGCTGACTGCTGTATGTGCCCTACTACTCGCCAGAATGTCTGCTGCTTGTTTATGTACAATGTCGCGATGATGATGATAAACTTTCGATTATTTGGTTGATTACACTAGCTTACAGCCATTTTAAGAATTAAATTGAAGTGTGATTTTCTCATGGACATTGGCCTTCTAAACACGAAAATCTAATTTAAAATTTTTTTCATGGAAGAGTTTTTGAAAAATTAAATTTTTTCGAACTTTCGAAGTTGCTCCGACATTTCTGAGTATATTTCCAGTTCTATTCAACCGATTTGGTCAAGCAAGCACTTAAACTAAAGGTAAGTAAACTTTCTACAAATCATTATTATTTCAATGAAACTAACAGAATCTGCATCTGGGATGGTTCTATACATTCTAACCAAATTTGGTTGAGATCAGTCAACTGTATCATATAGCTGCCATACGAACCTAACTTGAAAATCGATAAAAAGCTGAATTATGGCCTTTCACTAAAAAATGCATTACTGGCCAAAATTGATGGATTTGCATGAATAATAACTTATTTTCTTTGTAAGTGTAAACTTTAAGAAAAGCTAAAAAAAATTTTAATTTTGTGATTTCTTTTTTTTTCCAGGGCTTTCGAACTCAAAAAATTACAAAAAACCCTTATTTCCGACCTTATTAATTAATTATAATTAATCGCTAGCATCTGAACTACTGGGACGATCTTAATACTGTGTGAAAGTGATTTGTACAGAAATGTCGGAACAACTTCGAAAGTTCGAAAAAAATTAATATTAATATTTAATATAAAAATTTTAAGTTAGATTTTCGTGATTAGGAGGCCAATGTCCATGAGAAAATCACACTTCGATTTAATTCACAAAAATTTGTTTTCATTTTGTAAACTAGTGTAATTAAAGCGTCGTCGGCATACATAAATAGTTTAACGTTTTTATATTTTAGTACAATTTGGTTAACTTGTTCGAACGCTATGATGAATAACACCACTGATAATAGCGATCTTTGGGGAATGCCATTATACGTATTGTGGTAATTGAAGAGCTTGTTATTGAATCTGGCTCTGAATGATTGATGGGTCATAAAAGCTTTCACCAGGCTTAAGACTTTTGGATGCACTCCCAAGACAGAAGCTGTTGAAGGATCGAATGGACACCGACGTGATCGAAAGCCAAAATGGTGGACAAAATGGTCACCTGACTTCTTGTAGAAAGGGCATCCGATACGAAGTGTTGCAAATGCAACAGGGAGTCCATAGTGCCATGCTTCGGTTTGAAACCGGACTGGTTGTCGCTGATAAGTCTGTTTTTGGCGATTAGCCACATCAGCCTAAACGCCAGGATTTTTTCAACAGTTCTGCCCAAGCAGGACAAGAGAGAAATCGGACGATAGCTACTTTATTAGGATATAGGGCTATTTGGCTTTTGGATCGGAATTATATTATAAACATGGGGGTAGCAGCCATTTTCAAATATTTTATCGTATTTATTAAGAAGTTTAACTTTGGCAGAGTAGGGAATATTTTTTAGCAATAGAGAGCATGGACAAATTTTACGTCTATATTCTTACCAAAGCCTTTGTTTGTCGCTACAAAGAGCATTGAGTTCGCTGTTCCACCAACAGGCTTAGGGAGTTTCTTTATGAGGGTTTTGATAGAGAAGTGGTCGCTTCCGTACAGGTCAGCACCAATCAAGTACAAAAAGGTATCAGGGAGGAGTCACGAGTGTAAGGTCAACATAGGAAAACGTTTTGTGGGTAGAAAAGTGGGTCGCTGACCCATCATTTAGAAGGGCTAAATAAGATCTGTTAATAGCTTCGACGCCTTTTTTCCCTAGAGTTTGAGGAGCTTGAGCCCCACAGTGTATCCCAGGAGTTGAAGTCGCCAAATATCAATAATGGAGAGCTACAACTTGTAATAATATTTGTGAGATCGTTGGTGGAAAATGGGAGATCAGGTGGGATATAAATGTTGAGGATTGTATAACGTTGGTTGAAATTAAGCTACAGCTTATTGTACAAAATATTTGAATTTTATACTGTAGTTAGCGAATTGTGGGGTATATGCCTCTTAACAAGAATTGCTCCACCTTGTTTGGCATTTGAGGTAGTAGGAAAATTGGCAAAGTAGCCAATATATTTCTTTGGAGTAGTTGTGTTTTATCCGAGTCGGATGAGTCAGTGGGATCTATTTTAGTTTTTTTATTTTGTGTGATGTTTAAAATTTTACTTTCAATTGAATTATCTGAGTCAGATGAAAGCATTTTATCGTTGTTGTTTTGATTGTCTGATATTTGGTTAGTTGGAGATAGTTTTGAGGTAATTTGAGCGCTAGTTGGCGTTTAATTTTTGTTTGATGTTGATTTGTTGTTTTTAAGTTTTTTAAGAAAAGAAGAAATAGGAAATATATATTGAGTGATTAGACCAAGTCGAGACGTCGGGAGAGACGCGGGGGCTGGTTTGATTTGGGGTTTATTTTCGGGTTTGTTTTGATCGTGGGCCTTGATATGCTTGTTGGTATTGTTAATTATGTCTTCTGTGGCATCGGCAGCGAGCCTTGCAGGGCTGAGTGGTTAAGGAAGAGAAGCTTTGTAAAAATTTCTGGCTTCACGCATTGAGCACTTCTTATTTTGTTTTTATTTTTAGCATTTCCTTTTGCACTTGGAAGGCGGGGCATTGCTTATCGGATGCTGCATGATTGCCTGTGCAGCTTACGCATACTGTGCGCGTACATTCGGTCTCGTGGGTGTTCGAGTCCGCATGTATTGCATAACGGTTTGTTTTTGCAGTGTTTCAAAGTGTGCCCATGAATTTGACACTTGCTACTTTAGCTGAATGCCAGCATATATAAATTTTTGACGGCAAGTGATATTATTCAAAGGTCAATAGCATGAGACCACTAGGTTGTGGAGTGCCATCTTTTTGGGTGGTAAATTTGTGAATTGAGGTTACTTTTTGAGCACTAAGTTCTTTAAATATTTCCTCTTCGGTGACATTCTTGACGTAGGGGGCGTAGATGGTCTAGGGATTCGTGAAGCTTACACTTAATTTGGAAAATGCTGGGGAGTACCGTGGCCTTTAAGATTTTATTCGCATCTTGTTCGAAGCATGAGTATTCGGATATTTTTCTTGTCACTGTTTCTGGAAGAAATGGTAATATACTTCGGGTTAGAACTATTAGTGATGTTTTTCGATGTTTTATGGCGATATTTTTCGATGTTTTCCGATGTTTTTGTTGATACCGATGTTGCGCGATGCATCGATGTTTTGGAAAACATCGCTTGTTTAATTTTACAATAAATTACATATTTGTCATTAGTTGCCGCACTTTCATTAAGCTCTTTTTGCCACTCTGACAGTGGTCTTATTAAAATTGGTCAGAGATACTATATGAAAGCATAAGTTTTTAAGAAACAAGGAGGCTCAACCCCCTGCACGCTTCGCTCGCCTACCCCCGGCTCGCTTCGCTCGCACAGAGGTGCGGCTACAGTCGAATGTGCTCGACACCGAAGGCTTGATGATGCGGCATTAAATTGTCGACCAATTGTTCGTATTACATCTATAAGTGCTACTGAACGGACTTAAACCAAATTCGACTATCCATTTAATGACAATATAAAATTCCCATTTTGGGAGTTCTGTTGGGATACCTCAAAAAACAACAAACAATTTCATACTAAATCTTAATTTTCGACTGACAGTTCCTATGGCAGCTATATGATATGGTCCGATTTCAAGAAAATTTGATCAGGATGTATAGGACCATCCCAAATGCATATCTAGTCAGTTTGGTCGCGATATTTCAAACAACAAAAAAGTTTTTCTTACTAAAACTTGATTTTGGACTGATCGTTCCTATGGCAGCTATATGATAAAAGGGTTCGATCCAATTTTTAAAACAAACTTGATCTGCTCCCGCTATCCAGGAACCAACGTACAAAGTTTGAAGTGTCTAGCTCTTATAGTCTCTGTGATCCTATGACTCAAACGGACGGACAGACGGATAGCCGGCAGAAGGACATGGCTCAATCGACTCGGCTATTGATACTGATCAAGAATATATATTCTTTATAGGGTCGGAGATGCTTCCTTCTGCCTGTTACATACATTGCCATACCCTTTTTGACCATTTTCAATGGGCACAGGGTATAAAAATAAGCTAAGTTATAATTTATTTCAAAAAATGGAAAGGTCTTAGAGCATTAAACATATATCGATGCATCGAAGTTTCGACCCGATGTTAAAACCCAACATTGATTTTTCAATTTGAAAACATCGATGAACATCGACATCGATGTTTTCACTCAAATTTACATCACTAAGGACTATTGGCTGAGGGAAGGTCCGGGAATTCGTTGTATATCGTGATGGGCTGCCGTTTACTTTTTCTTGTGCTTGGGATTTTCGGACAGTAAACTGAACCGATTGTCGCCCAGATTGCGGGGCCCGGGGGCCATGGTTACCAGGCAATAAACCTCTTGGTTTTAAGTTGGATTAAAACACGCGGGTGAGCGAGAGAAACAAAAAGAATAGAATAGAAGAGCAGTTGTTGATTAAAATAAAGATAAGAAAAAGAGCTGATCAGAAAAACTGCGAGAGCGCGGAAGAAGCTGACGTCTGCTCGCGATGAGTGTTAGTCGACAACTGACATCACCTTTAATTTAGGGTTTTAAGTTAAATCTTTAAATTTAGTTTATATTAACTCTGCCAGAATGTTTTTATGTTTGTATATCGAGCTAGCCAGCATCTGCCTAGACGGCACAGTGATCAAAGTGATAGGTGGGCGGTATGCTGAACATGAGACGCGATTTCGAGTCCGGGCGGTGCATGCAGAATTTTATGTTTTCAGTTTATTTAAATTGTTTCCCTGAATGTATGTGTAACACATTTGGCAGCGCCAACACAATTGGTTAATGGGTCTGATGATAGGGATACGAGCCCGTGCGTTAGAGGTCGTGGGTTTGAGTCTTGGTTGTGATGTTCAAATATATTTTAATTTTCGTTTTATTTTATTTAAAAAATGTAATGATATCGTGCAAGTTGGTACATACACTCATTTATATCATATATGTATGATAGCTGCCATAGAAACGATTGATCCATATTTAAGGATTATTAAAAAAATTATTGCCCTTTCTAGAGATATCTTAATCTAACTTAAAGCGTTTTACATAGGCTCAGGGTATCTTACTGTCGATTGCACTCGACTGTTCCGCTTGCTTTTATATATATCTTTTAAGATATATGATAATTATTAATGTTAGCTTAGGTGAAATTGGGTGCCGTAACGACGCACATACGCCTGGATAGGCCTGTTGTGATCCCCCGAATCAGTGAATCCTTTCTTCCTACGTGGAGACTTAATAACTGAATCTGAAGGGAGTCCATTTCGACGACTGGATGAATTTGGTAATTTTGCGAGGTGGCAGTGCGGCAAGATCGCCTAGATCGTTCAGGAAGGGTTTACGCAGGGAGCTGAATCTTCTGTTGCTTAGAGCCGGGCAAGAACCGAAGAAGTGCTCCGGTGACTCTTCTTCCTTGCTGACATGTGTTGTAATTTAATAAACGAAAGCTATGAATAATACATATAATCTTACACTTAAATGTGAAGATCACATTCATTACACATTTTAGATACACTAATTACATATGCTTTAATAATATTGCGAACTTTAAGTAAAAAATGATTTTTTGGTTATCTATATATAAATTAAGGGTTAATCTTTTCATCATGATTTCTTTGCTAAATGTACTAAGCATAATATGATCTTAATTTTGGTATAAGTATCAGATAGGAAAATTCGGTTGCAGGACAACATGAACGAAAAATGTAAAAAAATTGTGGTACAGATTAGATTTTCTTGTCATATTGACGCAAAAGACCACCATAGCGACCATTTAACGGGTCTGCATGTTCTTTAAACTTGTAGCCTAAACTATTTCAAGCAACTTTGCCGAAGAAATTTTACCAAAAAAATCAACACCTTACAAGTTAGAGACCATAGAGAATGCCCTATTTCCTTAAAAACGGCAAACTTGATCCAAAACTTCCGCAAAAAATTTTGTATGAAACCATGATTGTAACTCAAAAAAATAAAGATGCAGTTCGATTCGTAGGACCCTAAATAGGAGGAAACCTCTGAGTTTGGTCATGTCTTTTTTTTTTTTTAAAAAAAAACTATTACAGTGTAATTTTCAAATAGTGATATATTGTTCAGCTCTGTTCTTCTCCAAGCCTCTGCAAGGTATTTATGACCAATTGTTAACACTTTCCCATGAGCAGCGACGAGGATCTTATTTAAAGTTATAGGGAAACTTTACCAGATAAAAAAAAATACGAATACATAAAGGTCGGAAAGTTATTGGGAAAGAATAGCTTCGCTAAGTTGTCGTTTCTCACTACCACCAAAAAGTATCAATATGGCAGTCAATCCTGAAATGATTTCTAACGCAGAATTTTAAATCAATGCCGTAAGGAACGAAAAGGCCGAAAATACGGTAGCTTGCCTGGAGCCAGCCTACCAGAGAGCGTTCATTAATAGGAACATCAAATGTGACGAGCACCTAGACGCAGTAAAAAAGGTGCCGGAATTTGACGGCTACCAAGCAAATTACATCTCTTGTCGACAGGCTGCACAGGCAGCGTATGAGCTGTTCGAGCCATACGTTGGAAGCAGCAGACACTTTCAAGCGGTCCTAATTATTAGGAACAAAATAAAGGGGGACGCCGACGCGATGCTTGCGTCACATAAAACGGTATTGAACTTCTGGGCTATAATAGATCGGCTTGACGATACCTACTCCGACAAGACTAAACACTCTGAAGAAAGAATACAAAAGCCCCCTAGTCCGAGAAATTCTTTATGGCGTAGCGGTCCTCAGAAAAACAGTTTTCCAACCCAGCAAAAGAATTTTCAATTCGCGGAAGCTCAGAACGAAGACCAGGTGAACGCAAGTTCATCTAGCGGCAAACAGCGCTTTGCTCAGGCCTCAGGTTCACAGACTTTTTCTGCCCAAGAACCCATGGACGTCGATTCGTCCTCACGCTTCAGGCAACCTACAAAATTTTAGCCAAACTGAATTAACACTTTTGGAGGTAGGTCCAAAAAAAGCCAGAGGATAAATTTTACTTCCCAAGAGCCAACAAATGACCAAGTATACGAGTCGGCTGCCCAAGACGCAGTAGAGGTTATGAATGATGACCTCTCGGATACGGACAGTAGCAATTTTTTTTGGAGTTAGTCCCTGTTCCGTTAATCATGAGAACAGAAGCATTATCATTTGAAGCATAGCATTATCAGAACCTTTATCATTACTCGTAGATAAAGGGTCTTCGAAAAACTACATCAAGCCACTTCCAGAGTTAGAACACATAGTGCCCGTAGAAGTCCCCTTCCAAGTAACATTTTTTCATGGCAGCACTGAGGTTAAACAGAAATGCCTCTTTCACCTTTTCGAAATAAAAACATTTTTTTTTTTATCATAAACACTCTTAAGGATTTCGAAGGTATAATAGGCCTCGATCTTCTAAAAAAAAGTCAATACAAAAATTGACTTCACCCTTAACAAATTAAAACAGACAACAGTTCAGAACCCATTTTATTCACACGTTCACCAGACGTTAACTTTATTCAGACTGACGACATCGATATCCCAATCGCTGTCAAAGTATCTTTTGACAAAATGATTCAACAGAGAATAAAAGCATTCGCAGACCCCAACGAGGCTCTTCCATATAATATCAACACTATCGCAATAATAAGAACTGATGGGGAACCGGTATATTCAAAATTATACTCCCCATGGGAGTCGTTGTCAATGCAGAAGTTAAACAACTACTAGCGGACGGCATTATCCGACCATCAAAGAAACCTTACCACAACCCAACTTGGGTAGTTGATAAAAAAGGAGCTGACGAATAAGGTTTTAGATAGAAAAGATTGGTAATTGATTTCAGGAAACTGAATCAAAATACAATCGATGACAAATACCCAATTCCCACAATATCGACGATTTTGTCAAATATGGATAAGGCTCAGTATTTTACAACACTGGACCTGAAGTCGGGCTGTCATCAGATTAAACTTGCTGAAAGCGCCAGAGCAAAAAGAGCATTTTCTGTTAACAGCGGAAAATACGAGCTAAAAAACACCCCAAGTATTTTCCAGAGAGCCATCGACGACGTCCTTAGGGAAAAATAAGTTAAACTTGCTACGCTTACGGAGACGATGTGATAATCTTCTCTGCAAAAAAGGAAGATCACATTAAGGACATCAATTGGGTTCTAAAAAGTCTCGAAGAAGCGGGAATGAGAGTATCACAGGAGAAACCCAAGTTTTTCAAAAAAACGTGGAATACCTGAGATTCATTGTGTCAAGGGACGGGATAAAAACTTTATCGGAAAAACTACAAGCATTTTCAAACTTTCCAATCCCACAAACTCTTTTCGACCTTAGGTAATTTTAAGGCCTCTCAAATTATTACCGTTGTTTCATAAAAGATTATGCAAAAATTGCTAAGCCCCTCACGGACGCATTAAAAGGCGAAAACGGTAAAATTAGCAACAACCAATCGAGAAAAGTGGAAATTAAACTCAGCGAAAAATAACTGCAAACCTTTTCCAAGCTAAATGAACTTTGCAACGAACGAAGGAGAACTCTTGGCCATCGTGTGGTCTCTTAAAAACTCCGAAATTACCTCTATGGACTCAGAAATCTAAACATCTTCACTGACCACCAGCCACTTACCTTTGCAATGTCTGACAAAACGCTAAGATAAAGCGCTGGAAAGCCTTTATCGATGAACCCGGCGCTAAAATATTTTACTAGCCTGGGAAAGAAAATTTCGTTGCTGACGCCCTATCGCGTCAACACATGAACACACTGGAAGAAACTCCCGACTCAGAGATGGACACTTTTCACAGCAAGGAATCACTTACAAATACAATAAAGACAATAGACAAGCCGGTTAACTGTTTCCGAAACCAAATCATTTTGGAAGAAACAGAGACCCCATGGGTAAAGCACTTCATTCTATTTAAAGAAAAAACCATACACATCATACAATTTTCCAACCGCGAAACATTATTGCAATCCCTACTTGACGTGATAAAAGCTGATGTAGTTAACGCAATTCATTGCGAGCTACCAATCCTAGCGTTTCCCTCAACAACATTCAAGCATTGCAAATTCCTTCCTATAGACATTGTCGACCTTTCAGAACAAAGAGAGAATATGACAGCAGAACATAATCGGGCTCATCGAGCAGCCCAAGAAAACATAATGCAAGTTCTGAGGGACTACTTTTTTCCAAAAATGAAGCGACTAACTACAGAAGTAGCACTCAATTGCAAAACTTGTTCGATGGTCAAGTACAATCGCCATCCAACAAAGCAAATACTCGGACAGACTCCTATTCCACTATATGCTGGGGAAATACTTCATATCGACGTGTTTTTAACGGTCAGAAAATTCTTTTTCACCTGTATTGACAAGTTTTCAAAATTCGCCATAGTACAACCAATAGAGTTTCGGGCAATAGAGGACATAAAAGCCCCAATACTATAGTTGGCTAACATGTTTCCAAAAATAAAAACAATCTATTGCGACAACGAAAAATCTCTGAACTCGGAAACAATAAAATCCATTCTATTCAACAACTTCGATATCCACATCGGAAATGCACCTCCACTCCACGGTACATCTAACGGTCAGGTCGAAAGATTCCACAGCACCCTAACAGAAATAGCTCGTTGCATCAAAATTGATAAGCAACTTGAGGACACAGTAGAGCTTTTACTTATGGCTACCACAAATTATAATCGGAAAATCCATTCAGTAACGTATAAAAGCCCCATTGAGGTAATTCACTCCGCTCCCATCGAATTCGAAAAGAATATAACACATAGGATACTTAGGGCCCAAGAAAAAACTCTAGAGCAAGTAAATAAAGACAAGGAATATAAGTCTTATCAGATAGGCGATAAGGTCTGAGTAAAACAAAACAAACGCCTAGGCAACAAGCTAACGCCCTTATGTTCTTAGGAAACGATAGAAACGGACCTCGGGACGACGGTCCTCATTAGCGGGAGGGTGGTCCATAAGGACAACATTCATTAAAAACCGGAAAGGACTTTTTATTTTTATTTTTTGTAGTTTTACGCCTTACGAATTAGTTCATACCTTTCTTTCATTATTTTTATTTTACATATAGGTTCGGACTTCGGACAATACTACTGATGACAGTCACGACCCTCGTAACTACCGTGACTAAATTGAATGACTACTCACACTCACGCCTTTACCATGGACCACATGACTAAAGTACTTAACACCGACCTCGGACGAAAAGACACTCTTTCACTTAGACAGGCTCGCAGTATAAACTTACTAGGTACTGCCCTGAAGGTAGTTGCAGGAACAGAACGACTAATAGAAGCAAAAATAGACAGATTGGAATAAACTCTAAAATTCAAGAACAATTGAATACAGTAGTCCGCTTAATAAAATTTATAAGTTAGACGAAATAGATAGCAAACATCTGTACGAAACAATCCTGGCAGAGAATAGGATAATAATCACAGACTTGGAGAATTTACTCTTGACCCTTACATTAGCAAAAATGAACACCTCACAAATAGTAGCTAAGCAAATATATTAAAAGTATCTAGTATTTAGGCTTTTCAAAATATATTACATTATTTAATTAAGTTTCCAATCCCTCAGCAAGTATGCAAAAAAATAGATATTTACCCAGTTCAATTTAATAAGGTAGTTTAAGATTTTGAAGATGGTAACATGGTCGCTGATTGCGACACCCACACCTTCGCCATGGGAAATTGCCGAGACGCAGTGAGCACCACTTTCGGCAAGAGGATCAAGATGGAAACTTGCGCTCAACAGCTGGTGTCCGAAGCCACAGCCACGTGCAACACACGCACTGGACACTTGGAACCTATCACGCTGGTCGACGAGGGGATAGCAATAATAAACGACGCAACCATGAACATCGTGTCGTACGATGGGAAAACACAACAAATCGCCGGAACCTATCTCGTCACGTTCACAGACTACATCTACCTGGACGGGAGCCAAATCAACAATTACATCGGCATCCTGATGAAAAACCCAGTAGCCTCTGTGATGTCCCAAGTTAACGTGACAGAACACGAGAGACGCTTAGCTTACCGTTCCTCCATCAACTAAGCATTCAAAACCTCTAACACATTGGTGACCTGAGCTGCTAGCAAAACCCATCCTTAGCAGCTGCGTCACGACACTCGCTATTCTTGCCTGTTGTGGAATCATCTGGTTAACTCTACGCCGCCTAAACTGTCGCCCTACGTCGAGAGAAACATTGGACATAGAGGCCACCATAAGGAGTACCGAGGACGGCCCTCACTTATCAGTGGGTGGAGTTAACACGAGCAGCGATGAACGGCACGAGGCGCTAACACAGCGATCTGCCGGGAGTGCGGCGGATACGTTGAAGCTTGGTGGGATAGCTTTAGCTTAGAGTTAATTTAGTTTTAATTTGGATCTGCAACGTCCCTCACGGGTGTTGTCAAATAAATAAAGTCAATAAATAAGACCTCACGGGTTAAACCATAATCTAACATAACTCAATGTTAATGTAATGTTATAATATAAAAATAAATAACTAAATATTAAAATATATCAGAGTCTGGTTAATTTATACACAATTTAATATTGGATAACAGAAATTTTGGGGCATAGAAATGTTTTCGTCGTTTAACCTCGTACAGAGGTTTTTTTTTATAATAATATTAGTATTTAAATTTTGATTAAAGCATAGTACCCAGTAGCTGAAAATCCATTTCAAAAAGTATCAACTCCACATAAAAAAAGGTTTACAAACTTGCTCGAAGTTTTTTTGTAAGGCTTTTTCAAAACCCTTGTATTCAGTACGAAAATGTGGGCTGCTCAGAAAATTTTCGAGTGTTTTACAACACAGTTTGCTAAACCGCTGGTAGTTTTATTTTTCCCTTTCAAAACATCGATTGGTTCAGTGTTAAGACTAGTCGAAATCTTTTTGAACAGAAATGGCGACCTACAACTTGCAGCTTAATAAGAACCGAATTGAGCTTTTCGAAAACGAAGACCGAATAAGGCTAATTGAAGAGGTGAAACAACGGGCAATCTTGTGGGATTTGACCGACAGAAAACACTTCGATGGAATTTTCATAAATAGTGCCTGGGAAAGCTACGTTATTATATCGCCCCTTCATGTTTCTTTCTCGCAAATAAGGTTTCACCAATAATTGCGCCGTTTGCGTTACTGCTCTTTTCCTGCCTCTTTCAGAACAGCATATAAGTGGCCATTAATCCCATAATTAAGGTATTAGTCGCTGTCACTTCTTTTATCATGTCCATTTGGTCCATTTTCTGATTTTTGTTATTCGCAGTTTTATTTATTTTCAGAAACTTTTAGTATTATGCTGTCACACAAACTGCAGTGAGCCAGATATCAAAACACTGAACATTTTGAGCGTCCAAAATATTTTCAGCTACTGGGAACTAAGCTTAAGCATCATGTTAGTACTTCTTAGCCCATCTAGAAACTTTGAACTGTCCTATATTATCTTTATTTCTATCTTTGTTCACACACATAAGCAGGAAAATAAGTTAGAAACTTAAGCTATGAATGCAAAAGACAGCAGAAAATTTCTAATCATATAGTTGTTAGAAATAAATTTCCCACTAGAGCCTTAAACTCTAAAGACAGATAAATCCTGGGATAGAAGAGTTTAGCTGGTGATATGCCACAGACCTTAGTAAAGAGTTCTGCGCATAGATACGGAGTCTTTACACCATGTGCGTATGATGAGAAGACGACGCCATGTGCGGCGTCAAAAATTATGCTAACACAAGATAGCATGATAAGTATTGATGGTTTAGGTTACTTATTGTAATAGATTTAAGTATTTTAAGATATTGATTAAGGTTTAAAAAAAACTGGCGAACGTGTCGGCAGTCAGTCCAAAAACCAACCGCAAGCTGTGCACTTCATTCCGCCGCGTCGATACTCCTTTCGTAGTATAATTAATTTATATGGCATATGACCAACTGGGCCCCCCTCCTGAAGTCTAGCAAATGACTGCGCGGAAAACAAAATTGGCCTTATAATAGGCTGTGTCCCCCACACACAGCGGGGGAGTTCCAATAACAATGTAATAGGTGAGTTATTTTTAGATTACCTCCTCAATACTAACCTAGAAATACTAAACGGAGGAAAGGACCCCACCTTCACTATCAAGGATAGGAAGGAGGTCATCGACTTAACATTTGTGTCCCACTCTATAATCGACTTCACCTCAGATTGGAAAGATTTAAATGAACACTCCTTCTCTGACCATAGGTATATTAAGTTTGCGCTTAATCTCACGCATCCAAAACCAATTCTTTTCACCACTCTCAGGAAAACCGATTGGCCAAAATACCTAACCTTTCTCAAAAAGATCATCCCAGACAAAGAACCAGAAGGCCCACACTCAAAAGTTCGCCTACAATCAAACCTTCACTGCTGCATGTAGCTCCGCATACAAAGAAGTCTGCCCTGTCAGTAGACCCAAAGGAACAAAGAAACCACCCTGGTGGACTCATGACCTTAGCGACCTTCGTAAGAGTTGTAGATCGCTTTTCAATCAAGCTAAGGCGTCCAATTTAGACCAATCATGGAAAACCTAAACGGTCTAAAACTGTTTACGGCCCAGTTGATGTTATGTGAACTGAAAAGTGATGGGTTCATTTGCACTTTATGTGTACCTAGATAAGTTCTTGAACAACGTTGGAAACATCCCGGAAAGTGCTTTGTTAAAATCTAGTGATCTAGTGATTCTTCTCTAAGAGTTGTCCAAGTGTCATCGTCCTAGCCTAGAGAGCGGGCTGATTTGGAAAGAATCTTTCGCAGTCGTGCTCTTTCGGATTTTGATTCAATATCAGAGCAAAAGAAAGGCAAAGAGGATCTCTTGGCTCGTCTGATTGCCTTTTTGTATACGGCTGTATTTAACTTTTAGTTTTGTAATGATTGGTCTAGATTGGAAGCCTTGGCTGGATTAAAAAAGGTTCTACAGCTCTTACGAAGATCGATGAAGTCATGGGTCCACCATGGTGGTTTCTTCGGCAGTCGTTTACAAGGCTTCGCGTGATGCCTTTAGGAGGGGGACCCAGTTGGACGTATGCTTTATATCATGACAGTAGTCTGATCGGAGCTGGCTGGAACTCCAGACTTACTGCAGTGTTATCCTCATTACTGAAATTGTGGAGCAGAATTACCCTTAAATGTATTCAGGCATGAATGCACGTACGAATGTTACTTTGTGCGCTAGCTACTATTAGCTTGTAGTCAGGTGAGCCTAGCTTATCAACCTTTCCACACACCATCTAAGGTTCCTGCAAAAGGACCACGTCCGCTCCGCCTCCAGCCAGATGGAGTAGTAGGGCAGCGAAGGCTACTTTTCAGTGGTAGAAGTTAATCTGCAGAATCTTTAACGACATCTGAAGATTTACCATCCACCACCGTAACATTGGCGTCCTTGTCGTCGGACGCAACGTCTGAGATGACTACCGAGTCACCTTTCTGCCATTAGTTACGGAGGTCCCGCGATATTGTGGATGCATCATACATGTAGCCGTCCAGTTCCGGACGCTCGGGGGCTTCCAGCTCCGAGGGAATTTGTAGTCGCGGATTAAGACAGAACTGAAACCTAAAATTAGTTTTCCTCCAACGCGTATATGGGGCCAATGACTCCTTATTCAGGATAATAACCGTGTGGTTTGTCGGCCCTGGCATCTCCTCAGTCTTGACCACTGGGCAGTCGGGAGTGGGCAGACTGGGATTGCATCTCAGTCGCTTTTTGAGCAGCTTTTCGGGCTCCTTGAAGGTGGACGGAATCCATATCCTTGCACGTGGCTTAAGCCAGCCCCACTGCACCTGCACCGAAAGGAGGTCCAGCTGCGCTTTTAGCGCTCTGCTTTAAATACGAGGTGACAGGGGGCGGTAGGATGACTCCCTCTACCCCAAAGCCCGAGTGGAAGGCCCTGCTTGGACCAGCTCCGTTTGCTTGATCGGTTGGCTTGGTGAACATCTCCGAAGTCGCGAATTTGCTTTGGCTGGGCTTTAAAGCCGCTGCCGCTTTTTCACCTGAAACCATTTTCCTATAAACTTAAGAAAAAATGTTTAAATGTATGCCTAAAAGCCCTTTCCAACGATACATATCTGTAGATTCTATCGTTCAGATACTGTGAGGGTTAGAGCTGGGACGACCACTCACGAGAGTATCGATATATCGAATATTTATTTTATTTTTATACTATCGATGTTTCGACTTCGATAGTTAACGATAGTAGACCGCGTTTTTAGATCACTGTTTTTGGCGCAAGTGCAAAATTAATTGGTGTTGGCGGCTGGAAATTGTCAAATTATGGAAACATTTTTAAAATCGTTGTTTAGTTGCTATTTGTACTATGACTTATTAGATTTAAGCTTTTTTTATATTGCCTTGAAAGACTGAACTACTTTTAAATAAGCACTCCCGTTATTTGAATAAAAAGAAGTTGGTTAAAAACATCATCGATGTTTTTCCATTTCTAGTGGGGGTGTCTATTTTAGCGGGTTTTAACTATTCACCGCTAAACTAGCGATTATTCGAAAAAGTCGTAGAATTAACGTTTCTAGTTTGTTGATAGGGAATAGATCCACTTTCACAAATCTAAGCTATTTCAACGCTTTGATACAAACAAACAAACAGACACACAGACTGACTTTATATCTCATTTTGGGAAAGCGAATAAAATTTTCAAATGTATAGTGATTATTTTCTGAGCCAGTGGTTGGATTTTGATGATCGGGGCGTCATTTGACGCGTATATTTGATATGAATAATTATAAAATAAAATATTGTTCCGAAAGGCTCCAAAATAGATTACACTAAGATTACAGTAATTAAGATTGTAAAATGAACCAGTTTAATACCTAGTAATATATAAGTAAAAAATAAACTGCTGAATATTTTTGAATTAAATAAAAAACATTATTAAGATAAATCGATGCATTACATTTTAAAATTGGCCGCATTAAAATATTCTTGGAGATTTCGCTGAATTCAGTGTTAAAACTGGTCGCCGTAAGAGCGACTTCTGTTTGAGTCGCGTGCGAATTCCTTGTTTTTTTTTTAAATTATCTTGAAAACGCGCAATTGCCAAAATAAACCTGAACACCAATTAAAGTGCTAATCGAGAGCTATACGTTTCGCCTTTTGTCAAAAAAAAATAATTTTTTGAATTGCCGATACATAATTTAATATTTTCCATTAATTTAAAATTATTAAATATATGGCAATATAAAAGAAAAAAAACAAAAACTTTTTTTGGGGACCACCCCAGTGTACTCCGCATGGCCACGCCCACTCGTAACAAGCACAAAAAAATAGACGTCAAATTATATATATTTAGAAAAAAAGAAATTATTTTGGAACACCCTAATTTGAAAACGTTACGCTCACAACCACGCACAGCAAATCAATGAATAAACAGCGTAAAATATTTAATAATGAATTCACTTCTTTCAAAAAATATTATAATAATAACAAAACTTGAAGTCCCGATGTTGTCATTCACTCTCTAAAAAATTGGAATAATAAACCCCGTGATTTTGGATTCAGACGATCTTAAGCACATAATCCACGAACATTCTGCAATATTACTGTAACAGATCAAATGGAAGTTGCACAAATTAAAGTTTTATCAAATAACCATTTTTTGTACTATTAGAAAATATCACTGCGGACGGCAGACCGCGCTAGTGACGTAAGCAACCCGAAGGGTGCGAAAGAGGACCAGCAATATACACAGGAAGAATGACAGTCCGTTCAGTTCGAGTTATATACCCTTCGAAAGGTATAGTTTTAACTAAAAAAAGTGCATACTTAGACTTTTAGAAACTCTCTGGTTCGTTAGATAAGCAGGTGTACGTGGGAGGGTAAAAATTTAGATGACTGCAGCAAATGGGCCGGCTGGAGACTTTTAGTACAACTATTAAATTATTTATTATTCTTATCAAAACTACGAGTCGAATGACACGTCAATCATCAAATCCGTCTAGTGGTTAAAAAAAAAAAATTCAATTTGAAATTTGTAGTGGCGTCCCCAAAATGAGATGGCTGTCCGTTTGTCTCAAATCGTTGATATAGCTTAAAAGTTTAAATGTGGACTTGTTCTTGACCAAAAAGCTAGAAACTTTTGTTCTACGACTTTTTTAAAATATCGCTAGCTGAGCGGGAAATCGCTGTTTTAGTATTTTGCTCTCTTCGCTTAGAGCTAGATTCGAGTGCCTTCCGCTCTATTTTCGTGCGCTTTTTCTGTCTGCAGTTTTTAGTTTGACAATTTAAATTTGATTCATTACCTATTACTCAATCAGATTCTCAATTTTTAACTGTTTCCCTTAATAAACTAGTTACCCAGTCTCTGTCGACTCCATTGGCATCTCGTCAACACCTTGACGCTACGCCAACGTTGTCTTTAACGCTCTCTCCGGGCATTTCAGATTTATTCAATTCCCCTGCTCCATCTATATGTAGGAGATACTACTTCCCAGACTACAGAGTCTGCCCATGTCATCGAGTCTTCGGTGCGGGTAGGATCTGGTAGGAAGGCTAGGCCCCCTCGTAATTCTGCCCCTGAAGAAAGTGGCAACAGTGAAGTGCCTATTGTCAATGTTGTTGCTCCTCGAAAACAAGTAATTGTGTCTAGGCCGTCCTCGGACACTACTTGCAATTCCATAGCGGCATACATTCCAAGTAAAGCCACTGCGAATGTTTCTATTTCAAAATTCAATTTTTCTACGCCTCGAGAAATAGCTTCAATCATAATAAGTGTCCCTCACGACTTTTTTGTCGACATATGTGATCCAAAATTGTATCTCTTTACGAGGTAAATTTCTGGTGACGCAAACATTTCCATGCCCCGAAATTTCTGATATCCAATTTTGTGACGAACGATATTAAATTGAATGCATAACTTATTCTTAAAAAATAGTTTGGCAATCGGTATTCTATTTTAACTGTGCACTTCAAAAATATGAAAGGTTTGCATAAAATATTTTCAACGATATATAGAACATATTTGTAGCTTCTATAGTTTGGATACTACGGTGTTTTCAAGTTTTGCAAATTTTAGCGACTTTCCGCTAAACTAGATATTTTTTGAAAAAGTCGTAGAACAAAAGATTCTAATTTTCAACGCTTTGATACAAACAAACACACAAACAGACAAACTGATTTTTCATCTCATATTCGGAAGGCCACTAAAAATTTCAAATTTAATTATCTTTTTAACCACTAAACGGATTTTTATAATTGAGATGTCATTCAACTCGTATTTTTGATAAGAATCGTAGAAAATTAAAAAATTTATCCGAACGGCTTTAACGGCCCAATTTGCTGCAATCATCTAAATTCTCCCCTCCCACTTACATCTGATTGTCCCACGAACCAGGTGAGTTTCCAAAAGTCCAAGCACGCACTTTTTTTAGTTTAAACTTCCTTTCGATCGGTTAGTAACTCGATCTGATCTGACAGTTATAACACATTTTCCATTCTTCCTGTATATATTGCTAGTCGCTTTTCGCACTCTTCGTGATGCTTTCGTCACAAGCGAAAGATGTAAGAGTTAGTCGCAAATATCCAAATTTTAAGTTTTGTTGAGATACCTCAAGAACCAAAAAAAATTTTCGTACTAAATGTTAATTTCCATCCGATGACAACTATATGATATAGTAATCCGATTTGAATCAATCTTGGTCACGAAGTAAGAGACACCCCCAAACATACAATCTGTGAATTTGGTTGAGATATCTTAAGAAATAAAAAAGTTTTTCAAACTAAAGTTTAAGTTGCATCCGATTGTTCCTATGGCAACTATATGATATAGTAATCCGACAAATTTTGTCACGATGTGAAAGACAGCCCCAAATATGCAATTTATGAGTTTGGTTAAGATAACTTAAGAAACAAAAAAGTGTTCTATACTAAAGGTTAATTTCATCCGATTGTTCCTTTGGCAGCTATAGAATATATTCATCCGACTTCGACAAAATTTGTTCACGACGTTACAGGCAGTCCCATATATACAATCTGAGAGTTTGGTTAAGATATCTTAAGAAACAAAAAAGTTTTTCGTACTTATGCGTCCGTCAGGCGAGCACTTATTAACCGACATTATTTTACCGTCGGTATCAAACCAAAATCCCATCAGTTTTTTTTCTCACAGAGCCTGGTCACACTCTGAACAAATTCATAAAAAAATGTTTTAATCAAGTAGGCATTTGACCGACACAAAAACCGATGGAAATAGGACGTGTTCTATTTTCATCGGTGAGCATCGGTGAAAAACCGACGCTTTTAAAATATTTGGACGTTGATGTACTAAACGAGCAGTACACTCAAGTGGCCCAAACGACACCAAGCACGGGCTTGTTAACGCGCGGACAAACAGACAAAGACAGTTAATCATAGTACTAAAACTAGTTTCAAAAACAAAAACATTAAACATTAAATTAACTACAATCTAGCTAAGTGGGAAATTATTAAAGCGTTAAGAGAAGGAATGGAAGTATTATTTGATATAATATGAGATTGACGCTTATAATTAGAGCATGGAACTCGGAATGGGTTATGGATAGCATAGTTAGTACTACAAGAGTAAAGAGAAGGAGGAAGAAAATTTCTAAAAGTTCTGATCGGGACAGCTAATTAATTCAGACGAATCAATTTCACTATCAATTAGTTTATTTAGGAAGACTACCCTAAGCATTATTCTCCGATCAGACAGAGAGGGGAGATTTAACAATAGAAGTCTACTTCGGTAAGAAGGCAAGCGAATGTTAGTATTCCAGTTATGACCCCGAAGGGCGAAGATCAGAAATTGTTTTTGTTCCGATTCTATTCTGTCTTGATGAATCTTATATTGGGGATTCCATATACAAGATCCATATTCCAGAACAGGTCGAACAAATGAAATATAAAGCAATTTAGTAATATAGGGATCGTCAAAATCTTTCGACCAACGCTTTATGAAACTCAAAACGCCAAAGGCACGATTAGCAATAGAAGCAACATACTTGTCAAGCTTCAGCTTTGGATACAGAAAAAAGAGGGTTCTCCTACTAAACGACATAACTTTACATTTACTACAATTAAGATTTAATAAGTTTACTTTACACCATGTCTGAAAACTGTCAAGATCAGTTTGCAGCCTGACACCAAGAAGATTGTCAGTGGCCGACATACATAGTTTAACATCATCGGCATAAATCAGAACCCGAGAGTGATTTATTATGGAAGGCAGGTTATTTCTAAATAATAGATAGATGGAGTTTACGCAATAAAATATGGTGATTAACGGAGTCGAATGCTTTACTAAAATCAGTGTAAATAACATCAGTCTGCATTAAGATCTGAGGGTTCATATGACACCGTCGGTTTTTTAGCAAAAAGTGTCGGTTAAAAAGTGCTCGTCTGACGGACGCTTAAGAAATTCCGTGACCTTTGACCCCGAATTTGACCAACTTACAGGTCGAATTTCGCAAAACGCCGTCGTACTGCGCGATAAAATTGTCTCATCTATGTTGTGTGAAAATTTCAGCATTCTATCTGTAGCGGTTTGGGCTACACGTTGATTCTATGTCAGTCAGTGAGTCATGACAAAGTGTAATATAAATATAGAAGATATATTATCATAGCAAATTTTCCATTCTTCCTGTATATATTGCTAGTTGCCTTTCGTACCCTTCATGATGCTTTCGTTATGATTGAGATGTCATTCAACTCGTATTTTTGATAAGAATCGTAGAAAATTAAAAAATTTATCCGAACGGCTTTAACGGCCCAATTTGCTGCAATCATCTAAATTCTCCCCTCCCACTTACATCTGATTGTCCCACGAACCAGGTGAGTTTCCAAAAGTCCAAGCACGCACTTTTTTTAGTTTAAACTTCCTTTCGATCGGTTAGTAACTCGATCTGATCTGACAGTTATAACACATTTTCCATTCTTCCTGTATATATTGCTAGTCGCTTTTCGCACTCTTCGTGATGCTTTCGTCACAAGCGAAAGATGTAAGAGTTAGTCGCAAATATCCAAATTTTAAGTTTTGTTGAGATACCTCAAGAACCAAAAAAAATTTTCGTACTGAATGTTAATTTCCATCCGATGACAGCTATATGATATAGTAATCCGATTTGAATCAATCTTGGTCACGATGTAAGAGACACCCCCAAACATACAATCTGTGAATTTGGTTGAGATATCTTAAGAAATAAAAAAGTTTTTCAAACTAAAGTTTAAGTTGCATCCGATTGTTCCTATGGCAACTATATGATATAGTAATCCGACAAATTTTGTCACGATGTGAAAGACAGCCCCAACTATGCAATTTATGAGTTTGGTTAAGATAACTTAAGAAACAAAAAAGTGTTCTATACTAAAGGTTAATTTCATCCGATTGTTCCTATGGCAGCTATAGAATATGTATATTCATCCGACTTCGACGAAATTTGTTCACGATGTAAGAGACACTGCCAAACATACAATCTGTGAGTTTGGTTACGACATCTTAAGAAATAAAAACGTTTTTCAAACTAAAGTTTAATTTGCATCCGATTGTTCCTATGGCAGCTATAGAATATATTCATCCGACTTCGACAAAATTTGTTCACGACGTTACAGGCAGTCCCATATATACAATCTGAGAGTTTGGTTAAGATATCTTAAGAAACAAAAAAGTTTTTCGTACTTATGCGTCCGTCAGGCGAGCACTTATTAACCGACATTATTTTACCGTCGGTATCAAACCAAAATCCCATCAGTTTTTTTTCTCACAGAGCCTGGTCACACTCTGAACAAATTCATAAAAAAATGTTTTAATCAAGTAGGCATTTGACCGACACAAAAACCGATGGAAATAGGACGTGTTCTATTTTCATCGGTGAGCATCGGTGAAAAACCGACGCTTTTAAAATATTTGGACGTTGATGTACTAAACGAGCAGTACACTCAAGTGGCCCAAACGACACCAAGCACGGGCTTGTTAACGCGCGGACAAACAGACAAAGACAGTTAATCATAGTACTAAAACTAGTTTCAAAAACAAAAACATTAAACATTAAATTAACTACAATCTAGCTAAGTGGGAAATTATTAAAGCGTTAAGAGAAGGAATGGAAGTATTATTTGATATAATATGAGATTGACGCTTATAATTAGAGCATGGAACTCGGAATGGGTTATGGATAGCATAGTTAGTACTACAAGAGTAAAGAGAAGGAGGAAGAAAATTTCTAAAAGTTCTGATCGGGACAGCTAATTAATTCAGACGAATCAATTTCACTATCAATTAGTTTATGTAGGAAGACTACCCTAAGCATTATTCTCCGATCAGACAGAGAGGGGAGATTTAACAATAGAAGTCTACTTCGGTAAGAAGGCAAGCGAATGTTAGTATTCCAGTTATGACCCCGAAGGGCGAAGATCAGAAATTGTTTTTGTTCCGATTCTATTCTGTCTTGATGAATCTTATATTGGGGATTCCATATACAAGATCCATATTCCAGAACAGGTCGAACAAATGAAATATAAAGCAATTTAGTAATATAGGGATCGTCAAAATCTTTCGACCAACGCTTTATGAAACTCAAAACGCCAAAGGCACGATTAGCAATAGAAGCAACATACTTGTCAAGCTTCAGCTTTGGATACAGAAAAAAGAGGGTTCTCCTACTAAACGACATAACTTTACATTTACTACAATTAAGATTTAATAAGTTTACTTTACACCATGTCTGAAAACTGTCAAGATCAGTTTGCAGCCTGACACCAAGAAGATTGTCAGTGGCCGACATACATAGTTTAACATCATCGGCATAAATCAGAACCCGAGAGTGATTTATTATGGAAGGCAGGTTATTTCTAAAAAGCGTAAATAACAAGGGGCCAAGATGACTTCCTTGTGGTACTCCAGAAAAAACTTGAACAGGTTTAGATACTAAACCATTAAAGTAGACGTTTTGGGTTCTTAAATTTAAATAGCTTGCAATCCAAAGAATAAGGTTATTTGGAAAGCCTAATAGATGGAGTTTACGCAATAAAATATGGTGATTAACGGAGTCGAATGCTTTACTAAAATCAGTGTAAATAACATCAGTCTGCATTAAGATCTGAGGGTTCATATGACACCGTCGGTTTTTTAGCAAAAAGTGTCGGTTAAAAAGTGCTCGTCTGACGGACGCTTAAGAAATTCCGTGACCTTTGACCCCGAATTTGACCAACTTACAGGTCGAATTTCGCAAAACGCCGTCGTACTGCGCGATAAAATTGTCTCATCTATGTTGTGTGAAAATTTCAGCATTCTATCTGTAGCGGTTTGGGCTACACGTTGATTCTATGTCAGTCAGTGAGTCATGACAAAGTGTAATATAAATATAGAAGATATATTATCATAGCAAATTTTCCATTCTTCCTGTATATATTGCTAGTTGCCTTTCGTACCCTTCATGATGCTTTCGTCACTAGCGCGGACTGCCGTCCGCAGTGACTAGACGTCTTTCGCACCCTTAATAATTCTTTCTTCACTAGCGCGGACTACGGCAGCAGTGATATTGATTGGTTTTAAAAAGTTAGGGTAAACAAAGTAATATTTGCCAGAAGCGTATGCAATTTTGTTCCATTGCAGAAATAACTAGTGCTTAAAAACAGTTCGTTTTTATTTTGTATGAATAAGGTGTTACATTTTTTCAAATGAATTAAACTTTTTAATTATCTTTTGAACCACTTGACGGATTTTAAGGATGATGTGTCATTCCACGCGTATTTTTGATAAGAATTGTAAAAAATTAAGAAGGCGTACCAAAAGGCTTTAACGGCCGTATTTGCTGCAATCATCTAAATTTCGCCCCTCTCACTTACACCTGATTATCTCACGAACCAGGTGAGTTTCCAAAAGTCTTTTTTGTTAAAACTATACCTTTAGATCGGTGTATAACTCGATCCGATCGGACATTCGTTGCAAATTTTCCATTCTTGCTGTCTATATTGCTTGTCGCCTTTCGCACCCTTTGTGATGCTTTCGTCACTAGCGCGGACTGCCGTCCACTGTGATATGTCCATGTACTCATGGTTTCCGATGTCGGCAATTTTACAAAAAGTCTCAATACACAACTTCAAAAAAAAATGGAACATTAGTACTGCCAGTGGGTGCTCTAGGGAAAAACGCGTCAGAAGTACGCAGCAAATTGTACAAGAGTGACAGGCAGCCACATCGTCGAAGGATTCAAGATTTTATAATATTGATGTTTTCCAAAGAGCAATGGATTCCTTGGATCCTCTTGTATCAAGATTCTTTCTGAGTAAGAGATTGGGTCGAATTAAAACTAGGGGGCTCCGCCCCCTGCTCGCTTCGCTCACGGTGCTACAGTCGAGCATACTCTACTGTCGGAGACCTTGTACTTCCTATGGAAAAGTAAACACGTCTTAAAATAAAATAAATCGCACCAAATAATTTATATAATTATGTACTAAATATACTTTTCGCCTATATACATTATGATATATTTACATTAAAGAAATTATAAATGATTTAATAACACATCACAAAATTTTAAATTCAATTAAGTAAAGGCGAATATACCATTGAGCAAAGCATTAGAGAAAGCGAGTCAGCAATAAGGTATTTTCGTAGTTCTCTAAGTAATGAACCAAAAAAAAAAAAAACATCTAATATTACCATTGCATAGATGTAAATACAACATTTAGATAAAAAGTCAGCAAACATTAATAAATTTTAAAACAAAATAAAAAACATCTGTCCCAGCTGGGATTCGAAGTTCGAACCCGCGACCAATGTCCACAAAGTCTGCTAATGAAGAAAAAATTTAAAAGATGTGCGCACTTTGAAATTTGAACCTACAAACGTCAGGACCAATGTCAACATCGTCTGCCAATTATAAAAAATATTCAAAGATCTGCTTACGCTGGGATTGAACCCAAATATTCTGACTAGTGTTAACGTCGGGAACCTAGTCCTCTAGGCCACAGAACCCTACAATAACTCGTTGAAAAAAAAATGTCCGCGACGGGATTTAAACCCGGGACCCATTGACCAACTGAAAATTTATAAAAAAAAATATGTCGGACGCTCAACACCCTGCGCCACAGGAACAAATTGAAATGAGCTGTTTAATTGTAGATTTGATTATTACTGAACCGTAATTGTTGTTGTTGTCTCATTATGATTGTTGCTGTTAAGGTAGGGCAAATATAGGAAATTTTAGTTGTGTCTGATAACATGGTGAACATCTTTTAAATTGCCCTAATACCAAGTTGGAGTGTCTAGCTCTTTTATGTAGTCTCTGAGATCTTGGCGCTCTTACAAACGAACCTACAGACGGAAATAGCTATATTTCCATTCTCCAAAATTTCGGATATATAATTTTGTGACGAACGATATTAAATTGTATGAGTAACTTATGCTTAAAAAAAACAGTTTGGCATTCGGAACATTGCACAAGGTCCCGATCCTTCTTACCTTTTAAAAATAACTTTCTTGTTTAAAGGTATGCCCGGTAAGCTCTTCAAAATACCTTTTCAATGACATATAGAACATATTTGTAGCTTCTATCGTTTTGGTACTGTGGGCGTGTCAATTTTACCGGGTTTTTTGCGATTTCCCGCTAAACTAGCGATTTTTTTAAAAAGTCGTAAAAAAAACGTTTCTAGTTTCTTGATGGGAAATAGATCCACATTCACAAAAATAAGCTATTTCAACGCTTTGATACAAACAAACAATCAAATAAAAGGACTGACTTTTCATCTCATTTTGGGAAGGCGTCTAAATTTTTCAAATTTAATTTTCTTTCGAACCAGTGGTAAGATTTTGATGATCGAGGTGTCATTCGACGCGTATTTTTTATAAGAATAATAATAAAATTATCAAAAAGCCACAACGTCCCCATTTGCTGCAATCATCTAAATTTCGCCCCTCTCACTTACACCTGATTATCCCACGAACCATGTGAGTTTCCAAAAGTCTTATGCACTTTTGTTAGTTGAAACTATACCTTTCGATCGGTATATAAGTTGACCTGATCGGACTGTCATAGCAAATTTTCCATTCTTCCTGTGTATATTACTAGTCGCCTTTCGCACCCATCGGGATGCTTTCGTCACTAGCGCCAATTTGAATCAAACTTGGTCTCGATGAAGGACCTGCAAACATACAATTTGCGAGTTTAGTTGAGATATCTTAAGAAATAAAAAAGTTTTTCTTACTAAAGGTTTATTTGCATCCGATTGTTCCTATGGCACCTATATGATATCGTCATCCGACATCGACCAAATTTGGTCAGGATGTAAAAGGCTGTTTCATATATACAATCTGTGAGTTTGGTTAAGATATCTTAAGAAACAAAAAAGTTTTTCATACTTAGCAAATTCGTGACGTTTAACCCCGAATTTAACCCATTTTCAGGTCGCAAAACGTCTTATATCATGATAAAATTGTCTCAGCTATGTTGTGTAAGAATTTCAGCTTTCTACCCATAGCGGCTTGGCCTACACGTTGATTCTATGTCAGTGAGTCACTGAGTAAGTCAGGACAAAGAGTTTTATATATATAGATTGAGTCTGCCACGCCTCCTTCTGCCAGTGAAGCACCTTTTTTTTTGTAACTAAGTTAATAGACCCCTCTACTTTTTAAAGCACGGGGTCTAAAATTCCCATTGCCAACAGCTATAATTGACATTTAGAAACACAAAATTTTTAGCTTTTGTGTAATAATGATTTCGCAATAAAAATATTTTCCCCGAACGTGAAATTGAAACAGATAATTGTGAAAGTTCCTTTGAGCTGAAATAATTATTAAAAATTTATTGTAGATGCTTACACCTAATATAATCACGCTTTTGACAATGCATTACAATACAAAAATGAATAGCAGCGATTGTATTTATATCGGCGGTAGGAGAAGGCATGGTACGATGAAAAAAATATATATTTTAATGTGTATCATTTCAACAAAATTTTAATTCACTAGCTTTGTTATTTTATTTTATGCCAAAAAATCGGCTTCCTGGCCCATTGTGCACTGTAGTCTCTTGACTGCTGAAGCTTAAGATGCGACCAATTTGAATTCAGCATGTGACAAGCAGTCTGTGAGAAATTGTTACAAAACTGGTTGGGTACTCTCTGGCTCTCTCTACTTATTCTTTAAAGGTGGTCCCTTCAACGATCAACTGGTGCCGAGTCAGTCGTCGTCAGTGGTTTATTTATTACAGTTTTTATATTTAGAAAATTTCTTAACTTTCGGTTTCGGTCACTCGAACTTATTGTGGCAGTTACTCAGTCGACGACAGCGTTGACTGTTACCTATATGAACTGGCTTTATCACCTAAGCGGCAGCATTTTCAACTCTAGAGTGACAAGTAACGGACGACGAACAGACCCGTTACCGAGACATTGTCGATTCGTGTAATATTGTGTGCAATCGGCGCCAAAGTTTTTTTATGTTTCTAAAAACTTATCGGGTCTCCGTGACAAAAATAACAGTTTTTTTTCAAGTGCTATTACAAGAGACAAGAATCTCGCCAGTTTACGCAAAAATATCTTTACTATCTTGAAGTTCTTACCATGGTAAAGTTTAAATTCTGCCTATATTTCTTGCTTTATTTAAATCAATTGAATGGATTGTAAGGCGTCAGTTTAAAAAAAAAGGCTAACCACAATTATGAGATGCAGAAGATGCACAAGAGTCTAAGTTTAAAAAATATCCTGTGCCCATCTATAACGCTAGAAGCTAAGACCAATATCCACAGCCTTTCTGATACAAACTAGTTTTATTTGGAAATTGTATGGATCACATTATTCAATGTCTGACGAAACGACCCACAAAATTATTTAAAAGGTTTTTTCTAGTTTATAAATAAAAGCAAAATATGCTAGCAACCAACGAACAAAAAATGACCCGAAGCGAAAAAGGGTATAAAGCTTTGGTGGAATTTATGTAACAGGCAGAAGGAGGTGTTGCAGACATCATAAAGTATTTATAATCTTCATCAGTATCAACAGCCGAGTCTATTGAGCCATGACCGGCTGTCTGTCCGTCCGTCTGTCTGACAGTCTGCTTGAGCGTTTCGATTTCATAGACTACTAGAAACTTCAAAGTTGATAATTTTGTATTTAATATGAACATTTTTGTTGTTTCTGGAGATATCTCAACCAAAATCTATTGTCCTATATATCTTGACTCAATTTGGTTAAAATTATTTTACAATATCCAGCTGTCATAGTCGGTCGGTCGAAAATCAAATCAATATAGTACAAATATCTTTTTATACCCTGAGCGGGTGTATTAAGCTTGGTTAAAAGTATGTAACGGGCAGAAGGAAGCATCTCCGACACCATAAAGTATATATATTCTTGATCAGCATCAACAGCCGAGTCGATATACCCTTGTCCGTCTGTCCGTGTAAACAAAAGGATCTCAGAGATGGTAAGGGCTAGGACCACCAAATTTGAAATACAGACTCCCCATTAAACCAGGCAACTCGAGTTTATGTTGAAATTTCGCCCCGCCTACTGTGGGGGCGTAATTCGAAGAAACCTGACATTACCTTTAATTTAGGGTTATAAGTTAAATCTTTAAGTTTTTTTATGTCAACGGGTGTAGGATCACGCCCAGCAACTACTCACCATTTTGTAACAGGTTTGGTTCATAAATAGTGAAGATACTAACAAGTTTGTGGTAGCAAGGAAACAGAATTAAATTGATTAATTAATTCATTTTATATTCACTCTGCCAGAATGTATGCATGTATGTATTTCGAGTTAGCCAGCAGCTGCCTGGACGGCACCTTGATCAAAGCAATAGGTGGGCGGCATGCTAAGCATGAGACGCGAGTTCGAGTCCGTGCGGTGCGTGAAGGATTTTATGTTTTTCGTTTATTTAAATTGTCTGCTTGAATGTATGTATAACACATTTGCCAGCGTCAATACAATTGGACCATGGGGGTGAGGTCGTGGGTTCGAGTCTTGGTTGTGACATTTAAATATATACATTTATATGTATTTTAAAAATTTAATGATATCGTGCAAGCTGGCACATACACTAATTTATATCATATATGCATGATAGCTGCCATAGAAACGATTGGTCGATAATTAAGGATTAGTATAAAAATTATTGCCCTTTCTAGAGATATCTTAATCGAACTTGCTGCGTTTTTCCTTGACTCAGGGTATCTTACTGTCGATTGCACTCGACTGTTTCGCTTGTTTGTTTTTGAGATATCTCAACCAATCTTACAAAATATTCATCGTAGGTGATCTTATGCGTCCTGACCAAAATCGGTTCATCATATCGCTTTTATAGAAAATTTAATGTTGTATGTATGTATGTGTGGGCAAATATGTATTAGGCTATCTAAGTGCCACAGGGTATCCTACAGTCGACTATACTCTACTGTAACCACAGCGAAACGAGCAAAGGGCGGAGCCCCCTAGCTCGTTCTGCTCTTACTGCAAGTCGGCTGCGAATCTAGATATGTACATGTATGATGTTTTTAAGTGTATTTACGCGGGAGCGAATCTATGTAATGGTGTTTATGGATTGACCATTTCGTCGTATAGCTCTCATATTTAGAGGGCTGTGATTTGTTGTTCGTCTGCTTCCCTCTTTCATCTTTCAATGAAATAATCGTTTTTCGAACGAGAGTGAAAGTTTGAAACTCATCTTTATGTATGTTGTTTGCTGTTTATTTAGGTGATCTGCTGTTGTTATTGTCGATTTTGTTGTTTTTGAGACAGTTGATGTTGCCTTGTCACTTGTTTAGCATCAATAACAAATACTTTTTATGCATACATACAATGTATGTCAATGTATGCTCATTATCATACATATGTACATATATACCACGAACGAAAGTTTTGCGACAACAGCGAGTGTGTCGCAGTTAAGTACCTACAGACCTGTCTAGACTGTCACTATTTTGCATTTCTGTAGTTCTATCAATATAAATATAAATATATGTATGTGTACCAATTCATTCCAATGCTTACAGTAGAAGACCTTGTGCTTAATGCAAAAATTGTAAAGTGCCAGATTTCGGGTTACTTCACACTTTTCATACATACATAAGTATATACATATGTACAAACATACATACATATGTTCGATAGACGTTGCCGCAAGTGTCATCTACCTCCATCTCTCTCTTGTCATCTTTCTCTTTACTGGTAAGCAATAAAGGGCTTGCAATTTGTAAGATATTATATTTTTATTATTATCTATTTGTATTATTATACATAAGTATCTTATAATATAATAACTAAAGACTAGAGTACTAGCTTCTGGGAAATCGATTCGCACATACAGTCGACGGAATAAATATTTTGACAAAACTAAAGTTGAATCTACTCATAAAGGCATATTTCCTTATTATGCAACTTTCTTTATGTGTCCATAAATATCAACAGCTTCTGCAACCAAAATAATAAATTTTAATTGTATATATTTACGGAGAAATTGACGTGTCAATTATGACGTAAGCGACACACGAACAAAATCTAAAATATTTAAATAATACTCTCTTTTGGCGCTTACGTCACAGTGCACATAGGGCTCGATATGCACTGTAATTTCACCACTTTTATTTGTGACACCTCCTACTCATCTTCCGAAACCAAAGGTAGTAATTGGCAAAGCCGTTGATGTTGCTCGCTACATTGGTTTTGTCTTGGCTAACAGGAAGTGAAAGTTTTTATCTCGCAAGATGTTTTTTTTGCGCTTATGAAATGCACATGGTTGTCTCTTTAGGGGTGTTGTAGACTTATCGGATTGTATCCCACGCAGCTGGTTGTCCATATTGTGTCTGTTACGCAATTGTTTACATAACAGGAGAAAGGGGCACTTGTACTCAATTTGTACACACTTACCTATAAGTATTATTGCGGACGGCAGTCCGCGCTGGTGACGAAAGCATCACGAAGGGTGCAAAAGGCGACTGGCAACATATTCAGGAAGAATGGCAAATTTGCTACGACTGTTCGATCAGGTCGAGTTGTATACCGACCAAAAGGTATAGTTTTAACTTACAAAAGTGCATACTAGACTTTTGGAAACTCGCCTGGTTCGTGAATGTGAACTTATTCCCGATCATTAATCTAGTAACTTTTGTTATACTTTTTAAAAAATCGCTAGTTTAGCGGGAAATCACTAAGAACCTCTAAGGGCATGTTCTGCACGCCTTTGGAAAGGTATTTTGAAGGACTGTTAGGTACACCTTCAAACATTTTTTCTTATTAGCATAGGTAAAAAGCTACAGAAAAGATTTCTTTGGCGATTTAAGAAAAATCTACACCTCAAATCACTATAAAATATGTTATATGTTATTGTCAATTTTATTCCTCGTTTTTTTTACCTATAACACATATCTGCGGAAATTCGTTTCGGCAAGATATTACCTGTTAACTGAATATTTACATTTACACTGCTTGCTTATGTTCACTGCTTACAGCATCATGCGGAATGACTTGAGGTGGACTTTTTATTCGATAATAACTAACAAACTATGACACTTAGAGCACTCAAATTTGTTGTGTATACTCATGATAGTACTACCAACCTTCGACACAATATAGTTTGGCACAATGTACGCCCTGGTTGACACGAGCGAGGCTGTCAATTTTCAGCAGAAGGTATTTTTTACTTACTTTATTTAATTTGTGATACTCGCCCACAGACCATGTGCATATACAGACTGCCCGCAATTGGTACAACACGATATGCACAAAGGCAGAGCAGAAAAAAAAACAAGAACAATTGCCCTACAATTTCTGTCGTGACGCGTTTTGCAACTTATTTCTATAATCCGAAGCAATTGTTCTGTCAGATCGCAGCAGCGACACAACGTGTCACACACGAAAATGTTGCGTGCAACATGACATGACTTCGTTCGATCCGACAATTATCCGTTTTCGGCGCGTTTTCTGGCTCGACAACGCATGTTTAGTGAAAGTTCGGTTGTCGCACGTTGTTTGACCTTAACTTGTCTGTTTGTAAGCCAGTTTATGAGCGATTGGCGAGACTCTGGCTCAACGTCCGTTGCTTGGTCCACTGGGAAAAGATTTCATGATTGCAATTACTGCAAGATCGGTACATATTTAGGGTTGCTATTAGTATTGTAGTCAAATATTAGTCGACATTTATCAATTATTAATATCACTAAGTAAATAACCTATAGAGAAGGGTAAAGCTTTGCCCAAAAGTCGTCTTAAAGCAATTCTGTTGTCACAAAAGTAACGCGCGTCGAAAAAGCATACAGAATGAGAATATTCAACTACCATCCTGTTTGCACATACGAACCCTGGTATAGCCAGACAGAGAAAGAAATAACCGAGAGCCAAGACTTATGATTGCATGTGTGCATCTTACAATAAGTGTGCGCATATGTATGGGTTGCATGTTGCCATTCGACTGAAGCGGCCGCAAAAATAAAGTCCCTGACATCACGTCCCCCCGGGAAATTCTCTCAGGGGGACCATTTCGTTTGTATGGGATGAGTTCTCTATAGGTTATTTGCTTAGTGTTAATATGGTTAACTGAATATCACTGCGGACGAAAGTCCGCGCTAGTGAAGAAAGCACCACAAAGGGTGCGAAAGGCGACTAAAAATATAACCAGGAAAAATGGAAAATTCGCATCGACTGTCCGAGTTATATACAGATCGAAAGGTATAGTTTTAACGAACAAGAGTGCATACTTAGACTTTTAGAAACTCACCTGGTTCGTGAGATAATCAGGTGTAATTGTGAGGGGCGTAATTTTAGATGATTGAAGCACATAGGGCCGTTGGAGCCTTTTGGTAATTTTTTTTAATTTTTTACTATTCTTAAACAATAGTCGAGTGCACTCGATATCTCTAGAAAGGGCAACAATTTTCAAACTAATTCTTAATTATCGACCAATCGTTTCTATGGCAGATACATACGTTTTATGATATGAATGAGTGATTTGAAATAACATGCAGAACTTTTTAATTTTAAAAATTTATTAAATAAATATTTAAATAATTAAATTAACGAAAAAAAATTGGATGACCAAACCAGGAATCGAACCCAGGACCCCTCACATACGAGCTCACAGCTCTACGCTCAGACTAACGCTAACGATTGAACTGATCCTGGCAAATGTGTTGTACATACAATTTAAATAAACAAAAAATATTAAATAATAAGAAAAGTTCTGCATTCAAACTTTGATGCTAAATCAACGATTTGATACAAATGGACAGACAAGCTGACTTTTCGTCTCATTTTCGCAAGGCGACTAAAATGAATTATCTTTTGAGCCAGAAGTCGGATTTTATTGATCGAGGTGTCATTCGACGAGTAATTTTACCAAAAAGATCCAACGGCCCCATCTGCTGGAATCATTTAAATTTTGACCCTCCCACTTACACCTCTTAATCTCACGAACCAGGTGAATTTTCAAAAGTCTTAGTATGCACTTTTGATAGTTAAAACTATAACTTTCGATCGGTATATAATTTTCCATTCTTCCTGTATATATTGCTACTTGCCTTTCGCACCTTTTGTGACGATTTCGTAACAAGCGCGGACTGCCGTCCACAGTGATAATTATTTCGCGCCTCAATAATTTTTTTCTGTACAGTTTTTTTTTTTGCTCGCACATTTCGGTTTGTAGACGCATTTAGGATGTTGTTCATGATGTTGTCGTAGATTTTGTTGCAGTGCTCCCGAGTTCAGATTTCGTGCCCACCGCTAGTGTAGAGCAATCCATATTACCTTATGATTGTCATTTTGGTCGAATTGCACTAATACTGCCCCAATCTAGGGGGACTTAATTGAAAAAATTAAGATTTTAAGGTCAATGAGCTTTTAGAAGTCAATTAAGAAATGTTCAAATGGTACGAAAACAAGCACAAAACAAAACAAAAAATTGTCGTTCAGAAGATAACGGTTCTTAAACCGGTGCATTTGAAATGCATGCAAAATTGACAAAGTTTAGTCTTTGCAATTGGATCTTGTGTTCACTGTGAGCAGTCAAATTTTATTTTTTCCACAATTTGTGGATCATCGTTGTTTTTTAGGGCTATAAAGGGACTTTATAAGTGGGCTAGAAATAAGTAAGTATATTTTTATCAATATTTTGGTGAAAAAAAACTAACAACATTCAATCACATTCAAATCAACAAGAACATACTTCGTTTGCAGGAAATCATTCTGAATCAGGATCAGCAATGAAATTTAGCCCATATTTTGCCCAAATGCCTTCAATTTAGCAATGAGTGCAATAACACGCGCAGAGTTTTTAGAGGTTTGGACAAGAAACGATTTTTGGCAATGATATTGATCACAAAAAGTTAAAGTTACACTGAACAAAAAAGTGCCAAGAATTTAAATTGAGGTGGAGTAAATCTATGTGAGATAGATCCAGTTTTATGACCAATAAAAGACGTTGATTATAAGATTGATGTCGCGCCGTCATCCTGCGCAGCGGAAGAACTATAAAACCATTTTCGGATTGTTGTTAAAAAACACAGCAAAAAAAAAATAAAAATCTGCTTTAACTTTAACTTTTAGTTCAAAAATTTCTTTTGGGGTATTTGACCATTCACTCCAAATTTCAAGTCGATAGCTTTAAAAATACGACCGCTACTGAATTAAGTCCCTCTAGATCAGTGATGGGCACGTTTATCGAATCGTTATCGGTTGGTCACACAGACACGAGCCGACGTACAGTGGCGCCGTAGACGAAATCACGTTGCAAAAATTAAAAATTTCATGCTCGCAAGCGAAGTTTTTAATAAACCCATTATATAGAGAATTCTCCAACGATTACAAATATGTAACCCTTAATAACATCAGATTTTTTTTGTAGCAGGTACAGATTTTCAAAGTTGACAGATTTTCAGTGTTTCAGAAAACACACAATTTTAAGGTAATTTGGGATTCTTTCAGGTAGAATATCGCGAAAACTAGGTAACCAATTTTAAATTGCTTTGTTTCTATAGATTGATGTTAATATTAAATGTATGATACAAAAATAATTTTGTATCGGGTTTTGCCAACATACAATTTTTTCACTATTTTTCAACTTTGATGGAAAATAATATAAATATATTCTCTATATTTTCAAAATATGTTCTTTGATTATTTCTTAAGCTTATTTCAAAATTGTAGCTGCCCGTTTTTGCCCCTTTTTTTTTAAAGTGTAAAAAAGTAAAAAAAGTCAAGGTTTTAAAAATTGTGTTGCATACATTAAGGCATATTTCCGAAGGAACTTGTTGCTACGTTATTGTTTGTTTAAGATATATGATTTCTATTTTTCACTTTCTTATGATTTAACTGTCAATTAGTTTGATCTATTAGATTAAAAATTACATTTTCATTGGATTGCTTACCTGAGAGCCACTGCCAAAGTCGGCTCCCAATATTTAGATACAGATACAGGATGCACAAACAAATTACTTATTTAAATGATCAGGTACGCACCTGAAATAGTAATTATGTTGGCATAAAAATAGTCAAACATTCTATCAGACAACAATATTGACTTACAGTCGCCACAGGTAGGCACAAATCGTATTCTGGCACGTGCATAATATCAAAATTGCATAATTTGAGCTAATTCCTATGGCAGCTATATAATATAGTGGTCCGATTTAAGTCAAA
The DNA here is from genome assembly GCA_035043635.1 of Drosophila rellima. NCBI lineage: Eukaryota > Metazoa > Arthropoda > Insecta > Diptera > Drosophilidae > Drosophila > Drosophila rellima. The sequence goes on along the minus strand of JAWNMV010000380.1, from coordinate 50,092 downwards.
TTTGGTCAGGATATATAAAACTATTCCAGATGCATATTCTGTAAAATTGGTTGAGATAACTCATCCAAGAAAAAAGTTTTTCCTACTAAAAATTGATTTTCGACTGATCGTTCCTATGGCAGCTATATGATATAGTGGTGCAATTTCAACCAAACTTGGTATGTACGTATAGGACCATCCCAAATGCAAATTCTAGAAGACTGGTTGAGATATCTCAAACAAATCGCTATCCACATTTTGAAGAAAATTAAAAATTAATAAAAAAAAACTATATTTATTTTTAATTTTTGGGTAGCAATTTTTAAATATAAAAGCATAATAAATAAAAAAATCTTTAAAATAATTTTTTTAACTACCATAAAATTTACTTTTTCACAAATTTTGTCTTTGATAGCCAGAATTTATCTTCTAGAAAGCTTAGCAGAATTTTTAAACATTTATTCTATAGGTTAAAAAGTTATCTCTTATATGCCGTTTAAATTATTCAATTAACTCATTTGGTTCAAAAGATATGATTTTTGCAACCTAAAAACTCAAACGGCACCACTGTGCGACGCATGCCGAATGCGAGCTGCCAGCTTGCTGTGAACGTACGATATGAATCTGTGCACAACTTGCCTTCAACGAGAGAGGAGTCTGTCTCGCTTGATTTTTCAAGTTGTCTGCACTGCACTGAGAGAAAAAGTTAAATTCATGCGACATTGCGTTATGTGAGAATGCGGTCGGTATTTTCTTACTTCTAATGATCACCTAAATATTCCCCTTAACATAAAACTTGATTTTGTATGTAACTCCGTGATCCCACACTAAAGATTGTGGCTTGCAACAAAAATTGTAGCCAAAAAAAGAATTAAAAATTAAATAGAGTTCCTCGGCTATATCTTACAGTGCATTAAATAAGCCATGCGCGCATAACCTCCCCGTTCGACGTTCCGGCTGCGACTGAATTAGCTCTGTTTGTTTCGTGTATGTATTGGTAAATCGAACAGCTGATTCACACGCGTGCGAGACTGTGCCCATCGCCGCTCTAGATTACCAAAATCTTACACCATGCGGTGGTGAGCTGTTTATTTGTTACAGTATCAACATAAGAAAGTGTAGGAATCTTCGTTAAGCGAGATTCGACATCCTCAAAAGCTTTATTCTCTTCCACGTTCCAAACAAATTTAAAGTCTTTTTTAGTTAAACGCCTTAATGAGTCCGTTCGATTAGCTAAGTCTGATATAAATTTACCTGTTTCTTATTTTTGGGATCTCGAAATGCAGGATACAGTCAACTTTCTCTTGATCTATTTCTATTCCCTTATTTGATAGACTTGTACCAAGAACTTTAAATTACAAGTTTTTCACGCGCAGTTTTCTGTGTTAAAGCTTAGTACTCAGTAGCTGAAAATATTTTGGGCGCTTAAGATGTTCAATGTTTTGATATCTGGCTTACAAACTGCAGTGGGACAGCATAATACCAAAAGTCTCTGAAAAGATGACTAGTCACACTGTTGCGTCAGCGTTGCACAACCCACAAATACATAAAATTGCGATTAACAAAAGTGAGAAAATGGACCAAATGGACATGATAAGTGAAGTGGCAGCGACTAATACACTAGTTATGAGATTAATGGCCACTTATATGCTATTCTGAAAGAAACAGAAGAAGAGCAGGAGCTCAAACGGCGAAAATATTAGGTGAACCCATATTTGCGAGAAAGAAACATCAAGGGGCGATATAATAACGTAGCTTTCCCAGGCACTATTTATGAAAATTCCATCGAAGTGTTTTATGTCGGTCAAATCCCACAAGATTGCCTGTTGTTTCATCTCTTCAATTAGCCTTATTCGCTCTTCGTTTTCGAAAAGCTCAATTCGGTTCTATTTAAAAAGATTTCGACTAGTCAGAATCAATCGATGTTTTGCAAGGTCAATACATTTAGGTACTGAATACAAGGGTCTACAAATAGCCTCACAAAATAATTTCGAGAAAGTTTACAAACCTTTTTATACCCTGCGCCCATTGAAAATTCGTTGAAATAGTTTTGTGGAATGTATGTAACAGGCAGAAGGAAGCATCTCCGATCCTATAAAGTATATATATACTTGATCAGTATCAACAGCCGAGTCGATTGAGCCATGACCGTCTGTCTTTCCATCTGTTGGTGTCAAAGGATCTCAGAGACTATAAGAGCTAGAGAGTTCCTGAATACCGAGAGAAGATCAAGTTTGTTTTAAAATTTGGCATAGGAACTGTCAGTCGAAAATCAAGGATTAGTATGAAAACCTTTTTTGTTGATTGAGATATCTCCACCAAACTGACGAAATATGCATATGAGATGGTCCCATACATCCTGACCAAACTTGGTTAAAATCAGATCAGTATATCATATAGCTGCCATAGGAACGATCAGTAGAAAATCAAGTTTTAGTATGAACAACTTTTTGTTGTTTAAGATATCTTCACCAAACTGACGAAATATGTATATGAGATGGTCCCATACATCCTGACCTAACTTGGTTGAAATCGGACCACTACATCATATAGCTGCCATAGGAACGATCAGTCGCAACTCATGTTTTAGTATGAAAAACCTTATTTGATGTTTGGGATATCTCCACAAAACTGGTTTAAGTCGGTTCACTAGATCACGTGGACGTAATACGAGCAATTAGTGAAAAACTTAATGCCGCATCATCACACCTTCGCACAGTATAAGATTTGCCAATCTAGGGGGACTTAATTTAATAGAGGTCGTATTTTTAAAGCTATCGACCTAATATTTGGAGTGAACGCTCAAATACCCTTAAAGAAATTTCTGGACAAATTTTGGCACCTTAAATGCCGTAAAATACTGAAAAACCAGAAATTGTTCACTTTTTTAACATGCAAACCGCAATAAATAAAAAGACAAACTTTTTTTTCAAAAAAGTATCAGTTTAATATTTTTAGACCCCGTACTTAAAAAAAGTACAGGGGTCTATTAACTTTGTCATAAAAAAAATGTGCGTAACAGGCAGAAGGAGGCGTGGCAGACCCCATAAAGTATATATATTCTTGATCAGCATTAACAGCCGAAACGATATAGCCATGTCCGTCTGTCTGTCTGTCCGTCCGTCTGTAAGAGCGCCTAGATCTCAGAGACTATAAGAGCTAGAGCCTTCACACTTGGTATGTAGGTTCGTCTATATTGCAAGCAGATCAAGTTTGTTTAGACTTTGGCCACGACCACTTTAACGCCCATAAATTAGAAATATCTTATTTTAAACGACAATTTAAAGGATATCTCAATCAATCTAACAGAATATACATAAAAGATAGTTCTATACATTCTGACCAGGTTTAGTTGAAATCGGCCCGCTATATCATATAGCTGCCATAGGAACAATCAGTCGAAAATCAAGCTTTAGTATGAAAAACTTTTTTGTGTATTGAGATAGCTTAACCAAACTAACAGAATATGCATCTGGAGTGATTTTATACATTCCGACCAAGTTTGGTTGAAACCGGTCTTCTATATAATATAGCTGCCATAGGAACAATCAGTTGAAAATCAAGCTTTAGTATGAAAATTTTTTTTGTTTATTGAGATATATCAACCAATCTAACAGAATATGCATCTATGGCTATATTGGTTATATAGTTTTATATTGTCTTATACCTCCTGATACAATGTTTTATATATGTACAGATTTATATTATTTTCTTTTAATCAGGAATTGCTTTTCCATAGAAAGTACGGGGTCTCCGACAGTCGAGTATGCTCGACTGCAGCACCGCCCACTAGTTTTGTTTTAATTTTAGACAACTAAAAATATATTTTTTAAAGGAATAATAAAAAAAAATTTTTTTCAAATTGATTATCATGCTTTTGATTGTAACTTCAAAATTACTGGCCGGACAAATAAAAAATTGGTTTTGTTTTAATCGTAATTCATTTATTGAAAGAAAAATGCGATTTTCATATTTTTCACTATTTTTTTACATTAAAAAAAACTCAAAAATAAAAAAAATAATTAAAGGAAATAATTTTTTCCAAATTGTTGCAGATCTTTACTCTTTCTTTGCTGTGTTTTTAAGCAACAATCCGAAAATGGTTTAATAGTTCTTTAGAATGATTTTTTGCAAACGAAGTATGTTCTGGTAGGTTTAAATGTGATTGATTGTTGAAAGTATTTTTCCACCAAAAATATTGTATTATTAAAAATATACTACATACTTTTTGGCACTTATTTTCAAGAAATTTAAAAAAAAAATGTTCTAGGCCACTTATAAAGTCCCTTTATAGCTTTAAAAATCAATAATGATCCAAAAAAAATGAAAAAAATTTGAATGCTCAATGTTGTATCACGATTCAATGTGTTCGGATGTGCTTCGGCGTGACTAACGGCGTGCCACTTAATATTTATTATTAAAATACTTTAGCACTATGGATTTAAATTTTGAAAAATGTAATAGCATTCAATATAATATTCTATTACATTTTTCTCCCCTTCAAATAATTTACTTCAGAAGCTGTTAATTCTTACAATCCTAACGACATTGTGTTTCTGCGCCACTTCGGCGGTACTTATCGGCAAGTCAGGCTATAACAGCTACGGGCCACCTCCGAGTCCGATACTTCAATACGGTCCACCAAAACATTACCTACCACATCGTGAGTACGGCGTACCACAGAAAATCCCCTTTCAGGAATTTGGCCCACCAGCGTTAAAGTATGGACCGCCGAAACTTAACTTTTTGGGAGGTGGTGGAGGATCATCTTTGTCAAGTGGCTTGCAGGAACAAATCAAGACGCACTTTGGTGTGCCCAAGCCCTTTTATGGCCCACCGTCAAACTCAGCTTACCGGTTACCTCCAACAAATTATGGTTCACCACCGTTACCTCAACAGCAATACGAATCGCCGCCACAACCAGCCAATCTACATGGCTCACCGCTGTTAAAACTGCAGCATCGTCCGGCACAACGCTACGGACCTCTATCTCCGAAGCCACACTTTACCGATTCTTCAGTAACAACACAGCTATTACCAGCACCGCTGTTCAACCCAAACCATCAACCAGCCACGTCTTATGGTCCACCCGCATCCGGTCCATTGAACCTGCCACCCAAGCCAGTATATGAAACACCACCAAACTATGGACCGCCTCCTCTTCCTATTAGTCTTCCTCGGCCACTATCACCAAACCACAATCGTGTACCCGAGCAGACTATTATATTGAGTGGGACTGGTGGTCAGCTGCTATCGGGAGGCGCAGCTGGTAGCTCTGTCAAGCAAGTGCAAATTCAGATCGATGCCTTTGGACACACCCACAGCGTGAGCGGTTCACTAGTACCGTTTCACACAGCTTGCGATGGATGGAAGCCCATTTCTGTACCTGTTGGCGCTTATGTTGAGGAGAACCGTATCGAAACCCAAGATGGTTACAGAAACGTTGAACACGGTTCAATACAGGGCAACAGCCAAAGCCATAGTTTAGTCACCCAATACAGTGTGGGTAGTGCCACTGAAGGGGAAAGCAACTTTGAAGGTCTTTCCGATGAACAACTTGTAGCGGTGGCTCTTCAAGGAGATGCTAATAAAGTGGTCACAGGTCCCGGAGACGATGGACATTTAAACAGCATTGACTCGGACGCCTTACAGGTAGGAGAAAAGTTTCCACTAAGTGATTTCTCTGATGTGATGATTTTTATTTCTCATCTCTCGATTAGGTCTCCAGTGGCTTAGCTGATGACTCCTATTTAAAGCCGCCAACAAACTCATTTGCACCTGGGTCCGCACAGGCCCATAAAAACCGAACCTTAATTAGTGGTTCTGGAGTTTCTCCGTCATTATCATCTATACCTGTACATCAGTATGGAACTCCACCTGCACAGTTTGCAGCGCTAACCAACAACGTGCAGGCACATTCGCAGTTCAATATAAACATTCCGCATGGTTTACCATCGGGCAATCCACAACCATTGCAGCAACATGGTGCTGGTCAGCCTAATAAGCCGGTAGCCTTTCGTTTGCCAGTCCCAACTGGCTTGTTGGAGTCCATTGGGGCTACTGTGCACCATTTAGACCAATTTGGTGCAAAGCCGCCGCAGCAGCCTTCCACCTACATTCCTCCGGCAACACATGAAATTCCTTTAAGTGAGCCCCCTACTCCACCTCAAGTTTTATACGGCTCATTTCTTAATCAGCGGCCCTCACCACAAGTCATTGTTCAACAGCAATTGCCGCAGTCGCAATCAGGACCAGCTTTCAGACCCCAAAAGCATGCACCCTTGCAGTTGTACAGTCCACCCGGTCTACCGCCTCAATCACATTACCAACCCGCGCAACTGCAACCACCGGCAAAAAAACAATATCTGTCTTCACCAACAATTTTCTTTCAGCAGCAGGTTCAGCATTCGGAGAACAGTTACAGCGCCTCTCAGAACTCACAAAAATATGTTCATTCGCAGGGACTTCCCTTAGAGCAGAAATCCTCGCGACTTAATCAACAACCACTTGTGGTGTCTGATCCTCATTCACACCAGACGATGATAGTGAAGGACTGCGGCCATGGGCCCAATCTTGTCAGCAGTAATGGATACCAAATACAGCAACAGCAGCATGTCATCGCCGCTGACAGCTATGGACCTCCTCCTTCGGAAAATAATTTTGATATTGATCACTCTGGATATGCCTCACAGAAATCGGCAGTAACTGCGCTGCCAGACGAGTCAGATTCACAGCATTTACCGGGCTTGGGTGGGTTAAATGTGATTTCGGCTCAGAAATCCCAAAGTATAAAGTTGGACTCAGGTGTTGGCAAACCAATTCGGAACTTTGAAATACAATTTGGCAGTTCAATAAGCAGTGCAGCTGGTAGCGGTGGTAAAAGCGCTGCCATTATTGAGCAGGGTGCCAATCATGAGGAAATTCTGTCACAGGGTCTGTTGCAGTCTATACTTACTGCGATTGAGCATCCACAATCACCTAGAGTACAAAGTCGCTTGGAGGAAGAACGAGACAATGATAGAAATGAGGACGCGTTGTAAGATAAGAAACAGATCCACGTTGCATTGTCCTCTATATCCAATGCAAATATTAATGAGGAGAAACTGCACTTGAAGTTTAAAAGGTTGAGCCAATTTTAGCTGCCGAAGTAAGGGAAAATGTCAGAAATTAGCTCGTCTATATTTCAGTAGCTTATATTTAACATCCATAATGCAATAGTGCATTTCCATTAGCAGCGAATCGCTTTATTTTCCATTATTTATTGCTGATTCATCTAATATTTACCATTTTTATTAAGCGTAGTTGTATGACAGCCTGCCATTAGAAAGAGTTGCAAAGACATGAGACGATATCGAGTCACAAAATATAAGTGAAACTAAAAATAAATCGTATTCGTAGTGCGTGACTCAAGTCAATAAATATGTATTTTCTTTATAAGGATATTTATTTAACTATATGAAATAAACAGATTTATTTATTATATAATTATGTATTACAAAATGTTCGAATTATTTAGCTTTTTAGACCCCGTACTTTAAAAAGGACAGGGGTCTATTAACTTTGTCATACAAAAATGTGCGTAACAGGTAGAAGAAGGTGTGGCAGACCGCATAAAGTGTATATATTCTTGATCAGCAGCAACAGCCGAGTCGATATAGCCATGTCGGTCTGTCCGTCCATCTGTAAGAGCGCCTAGATCTCAGAGACTATAAGAGCTAGAGACTCCAAACTTGGTATGTAGGTTCGTCTATATTGCAAGCAGATCAAGTTTGTTTAGACTTTGGCCACGTCCACTTTAACGGCCACAAATTAGTAAAAAATATTTCTTATTTTAATTATAAAGTCAATTTAAAATATATCTCAACCAATCTAACAGAATAAGCATCTGGGATGGTCCAATACATTTTGACCAAGTTAAGTTAAAATCGCTATGCTATATCATATAGCTGCCATACGAGCAATCAGTCAAAAATCAAGCTTTAAGCCGGGTATCCAACACTGCAGAAAATAAAAATTCCTGTCAAGCTTCATATAAATCAAGGAGGCTCCGCCCCCTGCTCGCTTCGCTCGCGAAGAGGTGCGGTTATAGTCGAGTGTGCTCGACTGTAGGATACCCTGTGCCCTGGCTCACTGATAGCCCATACCTATTTGCAAGCTGTTAGGCACGCCGAAGGTTTGATGATGCGGCATTAAACTGTCGACTTATTGTTCGTATTACATCTATATGTGTTACTGAACGGATTTAAACCAAATTTGATCAAAATGGTAATGACAATATAAAATTCCCATTTCGTGAGATCTGGTGGGATACCTCAAAAAACAACAAACAATTTTATACAGAATCTTAATTTTCGACTGACAGGTCCTATGGCAGCTATATGATATAGTGTTTCGATTTCAACCCAATTGGATCAGGATGTATAGGATCATCCCAAGTGCATATCCTGTCAGTTTAGTCAAAATACTTGAAACAACAAAAAATATTTTCATACTAAAACTTGATTTTGGGCTGATCGTTCCTATGGCAGCTATATAATATAGTGGTCAGATCCAAATTTTAAAACAAACTTGATCTGCGCCCTCTATACAGGAACCAACATGCCAAATTTGAAGTCTGAACCTCTTAAAGTCTCTGAGATCCTTGCGTTCAAACAGACGGACGGACAGATAGACGGACATGGCTCAATCGACTCGGCTGTTGATGCTGATCAAGAATATATATGCTTCCTTCTGCCTGCTTCCTTCTGCCTGTTACATACATTTTACAAAACCATTATATCCTTTTTGACCATTTTCAATAGGCACAGTGTATAAAAAACTGTGCCAGGAATTTTTATTTTACGTTTTCGTTTCTTGAGTATCCAGCAACGTAAACGAAATCCACAAATCCATATCTTTAAGTGGCATTTCGATTGCGTTTGTGTCTAGTGAAAAATGGAGCCAAATACAATGCTGATTCGACACACTGACCAAGCACGTTTTAGGTACATGGTCACACTGTTTTAGTTATGTTCCACACACAAGAAATAACCAGAAAATTTCTGACGTACATTTTTCGCGGTAGTGGAGACAGGCCTTTAGTAAGAAAATCTTTCCCTGCCAATCTACCAGAATATTCATTTAAAAGGGTTTTCTACATCCTTACCAAATTTGGTTGAAATCGGTCTACTATATCATATAGCTGCCATATGAACGATTGGTCGAAAATATTATGAACTGCTTGTATCTCTTTGGGCAGCGTCGGGTGGCTCATCGGTTCTCAGGAGGAGTCCCATCTCTGGCCCGCAGTCCATAGCAATCGATAAATACACGATACACAAAACAGCTGTTGACATACGGAACTTAACTTCACAACAAGACTACAAATCAACAACATAAACAACAAAACCTGGAATAAACATCAACACGGTAAGTAAACTCAACGAAATCAACAATAACAAACACTGATCCGCCTCTCGTCCAAACAGGATCCCGATCCCGGACCCAGCGTACCCGCCCTACCTGTGATAACCACCCCTACGTCATCTCCCTCATGTTAGTCACCGAATGGATCTACTTCATCGTGTGTTGGCCTCTATGCTTCTTTTTCCCCCTACATTAATAAATTATCTGCACATTTTCAGATTCAGGTGAGTTAATTATCGTTTCCTTATATACATAACATTAATGACATTCTTACATTTCCTTAAAGGTTTTCTTAATTATTGTTGTATTATTAGCAAATAAAGGGACAGACGAGGAACAAAGCAACAAGAATGCAAATCGCAACACCAAGCTGTTGCAATGACGCCGTGGGAAAATATTTACATACATATGTATAGATTTTTAAATGTGTTATGTGTTCTGTAAATGTGTATGTGTGTTATTTTGAAGGTTTAATTTATAATTCGTGCATCGCTTAAGGCTACCTTGACATACAATTATTTCAATAAATAAACATACATATGCAATAAAAACACAAGACTAAATCTAAATAGTTAAAGGCCACTAAGCAAATTTCCCAACAGGATGCTGCTGCTTTGTGTGCCTCTATGGGCACCGACGATACTTTCAGACACACTGTTGGTGTCGATGGGCTCGAGCAGACGGAAAAAAAGGACTCCTTGGAACGGACTAACTTTTTGCAAACGCCGCCAGTGGTATTTCTTTTGCTGTTCCTGCTCGACTTCTAATTCCTGCCTCTTGCCGGACTCACGGACGGTTGCTCCCAATGACGAGGCGGTAAAAGAAGCTTTGGTTTCACGCAAGGCGCGGTAAGGCTTTGCCTCAGTGTGGGACACAAAAATGAACGGCACTGTTGCCGGATAGAAGCGACAGTCAAAAAACGTTCTTTATTTTTAATGGGGCACGAAACTGAAGAAAATACCCACAAAGTAGTGACACACAAAAGTTTCTAGGGCGGCACAGGCGCGACGCTTAAATTCTTCTGCGGCACATGGCGCGAAGACTTTATATATAAATAAATATACATATGTATATATAGATATACTAAACATTTGCCAGCGAAGGGCAAACGCCGTTGACCGCAGTCAATGTCCAATACCCTGCGATTTTTGGCAGCAACGTGGTCTGTGAAAAAATTTCCTATTCCTCCTTTTCCAAATTTCAAACCACCATTGCTGCGACTGTACTTGCATACAGGCCAAGGGCCCCTTTTATTAAAGTTTGAAATTTTTAGTAGCCTTCCCAAAATGAGATGAAAAGCCAGTTTGTCTGTTTGGATCAAAGCGTTTAAGTAGCCTAAAAGTTTGAATGAGGATCTATTCCCTATCAAAAATCTTGAAACGTTTGTTCTACAACTTTTTCGAAAAATCGCTAGTTTAGCGGGAAGTCGCTAAAACCCGCTTAACACCCACAGTATACACACGATAAAAGCTACAGATATGTGCTATATATCGTTTAAAAGGTATTTTGAAGACCTGTTAATCAATCGATAACTACACGATACACAAAACAGCTGTTGACATACGGAATTTAACAACACTATCACAACAAGACTACAAAATCAACAACATAAACAACAGAACCTGGAATAAACATCAACACGATAAGTAAACTCAACGACATCGACAATAACAAACTCTGATCCACCTCGCGTTCAAACAGGATCCCGGATCCGGACCCAGGCGTACCCTCCCTACCTGAGATGACCACCTCTACGACATCTCCCTCATGTTGGTCACCAAATGACCGACTTCTTCAAGCGTTGGCCCCCATGATTCCTTCACCCGATTGCATATATGCCGTGGGAAAAATAGTTAAGTAGATATACATATATATATTCGTAAATGTGTTATAATCGGTAAATATGTACGGGTGTTATTTTAAAAGTGTTATTTATAATTCCTGTATTGCTTAAATACTACCTTGACCTATCTAAAGAGCTTCTGTGTGGTTGAAAGGGCGATATATGTGGCATGAATGTAATATGTATAGTGTCGTATAAATGTATATGTATGTATGTATATTTGAGTCAATTGTATACGTGTGCGTACAATTAAGGTGAATAGTGATTATATTTATATTGTTCCTTTTCTGTATGTTTTCTTGTGATCTAATAATTTTCAAATTTTAATTCAATATTTATATATTTATTTTTCTTTTCAGTTCTCTATATCTATGTCTATTTATTTTAATTATCTTTTAATTTTAAGATGGATTAAGTTTAATATTTAATTAGTTCAGACTACATTTTCTTGTGCTGATCTATATTCTAATAAATACTATTTTGTTATATAGCAAAAAAACAACGTCTATTTTTTTGTGTGATACAGGGGCGAAATGGAAAGACCTGTTAGCTATGGTCATTACTTGTAGCGGGGTCCGAGAAACAAACTCAAGCGCATCGTTCTTTAAATTCTATGTGTTTCTATTGCGGCAGAGGGCACGACACAGCGTTACTTGCATGGCACAAGGCGCGATAATTAATTTCTAGGGCGGCACATCACGCAAAGCCTTGACAAAAATTTCTATCTATTTTTGCCGGCCAAGGGCAACCGCAGTTGACCGCAGTCAATTTCGAACTTTCTTCCAGAAATTTTGGCAGCAACATGGTCAGTGAAATCTGTGAAAAAAAAATTACAATTCCTCCTTTTTTCAAATTTCAAACCATTGTTGCTGTCAGTGTACTCTCGTAAAAGCCAAGGGCATGAGGGGCTTCAGCTCGTATTCGCCGTCCTACTCTAGAATAGCTCACTCTCAGAGCGAAACGGGCGATCTTGCCTAGAGCTAAATAAAATCTTAGGGTCGCCACCTCCTCGTAATCTTTATCTTTACCCACCAAAGACTAACGATATTCCTTAATTTAAACAATTACATGTATATATCGTCGAAGCCGATAATCAAATAAATAAAAAATTGGGCTGGCACAAACGATAAAAAACTGTACATAACAGATCTTTTAGGCATACCGTCAGTCTGGAATACAAAGGTAAAAAGCTGCAGGTGAAAAAACATTTCCTTGGCGATTTAAAATTTTTTTTTACCTCAAATCATTATAAAATGTATTGTATGCTATATCCAACTTAATTACGTGTTTTTATACCCTGTGCCCATTGAAAATAGTCAAAAAGGGTATAATGGTTTTGTGCAATGTATGTAACAGGCAGATGGAAGCATCTCCGAACCTATAAAGTATATATATTCTTGATCTGGATCAACGGCCGAGTCGATTGAGCCATGTCCGTCTGTCTGTCCGTCTGCCCGTGTGTTTGAGCCAAAGGATCTCAGAGACTTTAAGAGCTAGAGACTTCAAACTCGGTATGTAGCTTCCTGGATAGCGGGCGCGGATCAAGTTTGCTTTAAAATTTGGATCGGACCACTATATCATATAGCTGCCATAGGAACGATCAGTCAAAAATCAAGTTTTAGTGTGAAAACCATTTTTGTTGTTTGAAATATCTCGACCAAACTAATAGGATAATAGGGAAATATTCAGATTTGGCGGGAAAAAGCTAAATTTCTTGAAATAATAGAGATTTGGCGATTTTCGAACTAAAGGTTAATTTCCATCCGCTTGTTCCTATGTCAGCTATTGGACTTAGTCTTCCGACATCGACGAAATTTGATCAGGGTGTAATGGGCAGTCCCATACGCATATACAATCTGTGAGTTTGGTTAAGATATATTAAGAAACAAAAAAGTTATCCATACTAAAGGTTAGTTTCACCCGATTGTTCCTATGGCAGCTATATTATATAGTCATCCGACTTTGACTAAATTTGGTCGTGATGTAAAAGAAGGACTCAAACATACAATTAACGAGTTTGGTTAAGATAACTTAAGAAACAAAAAAGTTCTCAATACTAAAGGTTTATTCCATCCGATTGTTCCTATGGAAGCTATAGGGCATATTCATCCGACATTGACTTTATTTGTTTAGGATGTAACAGGTAGTCCCATATGCATATACAATCTGTGAGTTTGGTTAAGATATCTTAAGAAACAAAAAAGTTATCCATACTAAAGTTTAATTTCATCCGATAGTTCCAATGGCAGCTATAGGGTTTTGTCATCCGACATTGACCAAATTTGGTCAGGATGTAACAGGCAGTCCCTTATATACAATCTGTGAGTTTGGTTAAGATATCTTAAGAAACAAAACAGTTTTTCATACCAAGCAATTCCGTGACCTTTGACCACGAACTTCAAGTCGAACAAGTCGAACTCCGCAAAACGCCGTCTTATTGCACGATAGAATTGTCTCAGCTATGTTGTGTGAAAATTTCAGCCTTCTATCTTTAGCGGATTGTGCTTGATTCTATGTCAGTGAGTCAGTCAATCAGTTAGTGAGTCAGGACAAAGAGTTTTGTATATGTCGGAGAGGGACTTCTGCTCATTTAGTTTACTTTATGTTACACTGACCGCACAGCAAGTCCCGTTAAGGTTATTGTTCAGTTTTTAATAATAGTTAATAGTTTTAAGAAAACAGTGAGGCAACACGTCTGCACACCACGACCGCAAAACCGAAAAAGAAAGAAAATGACTTTCCACTTGTCCTCTTACTCGTCAATGTCTCTTGTCATATTTGACACTGTCTGTCACATCTGTCAGTGAATACTTTCAACACTGATTACTGAACAACACCCCTGGGCCATGCTCGGCAGAGGCAATCCTTACCTCAAACCTTGCTTTCAGTGGTAACCCTAGTATAACAGAACGGGACGACTATATTACATGACCATCTTTATTATTGAGACTTAACAGTTAACATTCAAAATTAATACAAACGATTTCTGTAATCTACGACACGGCCTTCCTGACTATCACGCGTCCTCGTGTGTAATGTGTGTTTTCATTTATAACATTAGGTCTGGCATCATATCTCGTATTTCTTCAAATGTCAGTTCTTATAGAAACTCGACCACTTGGCTTTCGGTTTTATCACCACATGGTTCTCGGGCTCTTGCCGCCTCTCTGCGACGCTATGCACCTGCAGTGCCTTGATCCTTCACCAGATCAACCATCCGCGACAGACAATATCACCCATAGCTGGCATGACTATTGCTGTTTGGATCTAGCCCCCATGTGTGATGTTCCCTGCACCCTAGGTGGCAGAGATCGTCTGATGATCAACGTCTTTTTCACCGTGACCATCTTTTTCGATAATTTCTGAGGCAATGTCTTTATCGGGCATTCCTCGCAAACTTTCATGGGCATACTTGTACGTTCTTTTACTTGTTAATGATCTTAAGAGGTATCGGTCACCTTCCAACAATTCAATGACAACAAATGGTCCTTTAAACTTTGGATCCAACTTTGTCTGATGTCGTTCTTCGCACTTAAGCAAGACATGATCGCCAACCTTATGTTTTACAACTTTTGCCTTATTTTTATCTTTATGACATTTTTGTCTATGTTTTCTTTTGCCTGTATTCTTATTTTATCTATATCAATTTCTTCTTCATTTTCGTTTAAAGGTAGCATGCCTAATGGTCTGGCCTCTTTACCTATCAGTAGCTCTAGCGGGCTAAACTTGGTCACCTTATTACTAGTACAATTCATAGCTAATTGCACATCTCCTAATGCCTCCTGCCAAGATCGCTTGCTTGTCTCTACTGCTGTGAACATGTTTTTCATTGTGCTCATCACGCGCTCTACCTGTCCATTGGCACGGCTTGCACCCGTAGCTATCAAATGCAATTCAATTTTATTGTTCTGACAAAACTCACGGAATGAACTACTGGCAAAGCTTCTGCCCTGATCTGCAATGATTCGATTTGGTACTCCGAAGAGTGATATGCCTGATTTAACCGCCTTAATGCAATTTTCGGAATCTAGACTTAAAGTATGGTATAGATAAACATACTTTGTAAACCCATCAATCTGCACTATGACATATTCCTTCATATCATTCTTGCCACTTAATTTGCCGCTAATATCTAAGTGAATTGTATGCCACGGTATTTTGATTTTGGGAATCGAGTGCATTTCCATTTGAACTTTACCCGACGAAGGTTTGGATATCTTACAGGTCATACAATTCTCTACAAATTTGCGCGTATATTTCGACATGTTTTCAAACCAATATTGCTCGTAAACTTTGTCTAATGTCTTTTGCCAGCCGAGATGCATTATCGACTCATGGACATGATTAATAACGGACCATCTAAATGCTCGCGGAATGACAGGCAAACAGCGAGTTTTCCCATTTCTTTGAATTTTACAATATAATAATCCGCGTCTCGTCTCATACGTATTCGCTATGTTTTCCTGCATCTCGCCGCTTTTCAGCTGTGCTACAATCTTGACTATGTCCTGATCACGTTGTTGTTCTGCTATTAACCAATTATCCGTTATCTCTACCAAATCAATGCGCACCTCAACCGTTCTATTTGTATAATTGGGTTTTGTTGGGATTGGGTTTCTGGACAGAAAATCTACATGTGCCATCTGACTTCCTTTTCGATACTCCACATCGAAATCGAACGATTGTAGGTAAGCCCACCAGCGATGCACCCTTGCAGTCAACTCGATTTTTGTTCGACTCGCCTTCAACGAATTGCAGTCTGTGTAGACTATAAATTTTCGGTCATGCAGGTAATGGCGGAAATGTTTTACAGCATTGTACACAGCCAGAGTTTCCAACTCATAAGAATGGTACTTGGATTCTGCTGCTGTCGTACATTTGCTGTAATACTCTACCACCCTGCATTTCCCGTCAACTCTATGCACTAGCATTGCACCATATCCATCTGCACTTGCGTCCGTGTGCAGTTCGATAGAGCATTGTGGATCAAAGATGATTAATATCGGATCACTAGTCAGTGCTCGTATAATCTTTTGACGTACTAGTTCATGCTGCTCATTCCAAATGAAACCACTGTTTTTGGAGGTTAATTTATATAGAGGCTTCATTTGTTCAGAAAATCGCGGCACAAACTGTCTAAAGTAAGATGCTAGTCCTAAGAATTGTCTCAATTGTGTAACGGAAACTGGTTGATTTAGAGCAGACAATGCCTCTATCTTTCTAGGGTTAGGTTTGATTTCACCATTTTTTATGAGAAACCCGAGATATTCAATTTCAGTTTGAAGAAAGTTGCATTTTTTGATATTAAAAGAGAACCCTGCACTTGATAAAGTCCTCAGCACGATTGCCAGCCTATCTTATTGCATAATTTCTCCTTAATCAGTGAGCATTCGGCACCAGAGTCAAAAAAGAATCGATACGGCTCACCATTTTGATACATTGTTCCTGTGGGCTCCAGTACTGCACACAAATCTACTCGCTTCTCGTTCTTATTCGCAGTAGCTGCACCCCTCGTGCAAGAAGACGCAATGTGCCCAAGATTGCCGCACCTGTAGCACTTCACTTCCGCTCGTCCAGCTGTAGGTTTGCCATAAGATGAGATTGCCTTTGGCTCACGTCTGTCGTCTGCTTGTCGCTTACGGCACTCCACCATTTTGTGCCCGAGTTTGCCACAGTAATGGCATTTAGTTGGACCTTGCATCTTGGGTTTCTTTCTTTCTGGGTCGAGGTCTGGTCCAGAATGTTCGGTCCGCTTAGCAAATGCGTACGCCTTTAATTGTTGCTGCATTTCGCTGCGCGTCTTTATTGATGTGGTATATAGGAGACGCTGCAGCCGTGTGTCGATTTGCGATGCGTGTGCCATTACAAATGAAACTGCTACTTCTTCCATAGTCATCGATTGCCATTTCGTCGTCAGGGGGGTCACTAGACGGCTGCCATACACAGACAGGCACTCATTATTATTTGGCCGTCCATTTAGTATGTTGAACAAGATGGCGGCCGGCGTCTCTACTGCCTCATATCTGTGCATGAACAATTCTTGAAATTGCGGCCAAGACATACCGGGAAAGCAAATTTGCGATAACCACTGGGATGCGGTGCCAGATAGTGATTTGCTCAGTGCCATTACAAGTGCACTTCCTTCGAGTGGATGCTCAGTCAAAATCATGTCCGCAGTCTTACACCATGCAGCGGCGTCGGCACCAGCGGCTTCCGGATTGTATATAGGCAGCGACACAGAGATTTCGTGTGTTGTTTTTGTTGCTGCCGGAAACTGCATTGCTTTCAGTAATTGGATGAATTTTTGGTTTTGCGATTCCAAAAGCGCCTTTAACGCGTTATCACGATACTCCAGTGGACGTGGCGATCCCACTTCTGATGTCGGAGAGGGACTTCTGCTCATTGTGTTTACTTTATGTTACACTGACCGCACAGCAAGTCCCGTTAAGGTTATTGTTCAGTTTTTAATAATAGTTAATAGTTTTAAGAAAACAGTGAGGCAACACGTCTGCACACCACGACCGCAAAACCGAAAAAGAAAGAAAATGACTTTCCACTTGTCCTCTTACTCGTCAATGTCTCTTGTCATATTTGACACTGTCTGTCACATCTGTCAGTGAATACTTTCAACACTGATTACTGAACAACACCCCTGGGCCATGCTCGGCAGAGGCAATCCTTACCTCAAACCTTGCTTTCAGTGGTAACCCTAGTATAACAGAACGGGACGACTATATTACATGACCATCTTTATTATTGAGACTTAACAGTTAACATTCAAAATTAATACAAACGATTTCTGTAATCTACGACATATATATAAATATAGATAAATTTTTTTTTTTAAATACATATAAATTTTAATTTCGTGTCCATTGTTCTAATTATTATACCCTGTGCCCATTGAAAATGGTCAAAAAGGGTATAATGGTTTTGTGCAATGTATGTAACAGGCAGAAGGAAGCATCTCCGAACCTATAAAGTATATATATTCTTGATCAGTATCAACAGCCGAGTCGATTGAGCCATGTCCGTGTGTTTGAGCCAAAGGATCTCAGAGACTATAAGAGGTAGAGACTTCAAGCTTGGTATGGAGGTTCCTGGATAGCGGGAGCAGATCAAGTTTGCTTTAAAATTTGGATCGGACCACTATATCATATAGCTGCCATAGGAACGATCAGTCAAAAATCAAATTTTAGTATGAAAACCTTTTTTGTTGTTTGAAATATCTCGACCAAACTAATAGGATATGCATTTGGGATGGTCCTATTTATTCTGATAAAATTTGGTTAAAATCGGACACCTATATCATGTAGCTGCCCCTGGAACGATCAGTCGAAAATCAAGTTTTTGCAAGAACAATTTTTTTGTCGTCTAAAATATATCGACCAAACTAATAGGATATGCATTTGGGATAGTCCTTTATATATTGATTAAATTTGGTTGAAATCGGACCACTATATCATATAGCTGCCCTAGGAACGATCAGTCGAAAATCAAGTTTTAGCATGAATAACATTTTTGTTGTTTGAAATATATCGACCAAACTAATAGGATATGCATTTGGGATGGTCCTTTATATCGTGATCAAATTTGATTAAAATCGGACCACTATATCATATAGCTGCCATAGGAACGATAAGTCCAAAATTAAGTTTTAGTATGAAAAACTTTTTTGTTGTTTTAAATATCTCGACCAAACTAGCAGGATATGCATTTGGGAAGGTCGTTTATATCCTGATAAAATTAAGTTAAAATCGGACTACTAAATTATATAGCTGCTTTAGGAACGATCAGTCGAAAATCAAGTTTTAGTATGAAAAACTTTTTTGTTGTTTGAAATATCTCGACCAATCTGACAGGATGTGCATTTGGGTTGGTCCTATACATCCTGGTCTGGTTGGTTGAAACCGGACCACTACATCATATAGCTGCCATGGGAACGGTCAGTCGAAAATTAATATTTCGTATGAAATTGTTTGTTGTTTCTTGAGGTATCCCAAAATGGGAATTTTATATTTAATCCGTTCAGTAGAGCATATAGATGTAATACGAACAATAAGTCGACAGTTTAATGCCGCATCATTAAACCTTCGGCGTACCTAACAGCTTGCAAAAGGTATGGAGCTATCGGAGGGCCATGGCACAGGGTATTCTACAGTCGAGCACACTCGACCTAGTGTTGCCACAAAGTTTTTTTTTTCGCTTTATGGCAATGCAAATGCATTGATGTGTATCATAATCCTAAAACTGATTTTCATTTAAATTTGATTGGCTTTTCAATTTTGAATTATGTATATTGATAACCTTCTATCAAAGTTACATTTGCCAGAAGGGTATACAATTTGTTGTGTTGCAAAAATAACCAGTGCTGCCTGACAGTTTGTTTTTGTTTTGTAAGAAGGCGGTATTTAATTTATTCAAATGAGTTGGACGTTTAGGGTCTTCCTATAACGCATTTTGATTTAATGTGTCCTACTTCTCTTTATTATTTTTTTCTTGGTACTTAGGCAGGGTGTAGACAATTTCAGAAATGTCTTATATCTTCTTAACAAAACCTCTTCACGACGAAATATCCTAGTGACGAAAACATCTCCATGCACCAAAATTTCTGATATCCAATTTTGTGACGAATGGAATTAATTTGTATATAAAACCTATTCTTAACTAGGGGGCTCCGCCCCCTGCTCGCGGTCTAGCATACTCGACTGCCGGAGACCCCGTACTTTCTATGAAAAAGCAACTCCTGATTTAAGGAAAATACTATAAATCGTTTCATATATAAAATATTGTATCAGGATGTATAAGACAAAAGAAAATTCCCAATCTGCTTATCTGATTGTGGTTTCTCCAGAAACAAAACAAATTTTCATACTCTATAAAAATTTTCGACCAATCGTTCCTATGGCACCTTATCATATTGTGGACCGATTTCAACCAGATGAATATTCTGTTAAATTGATTGAGATATCGCAATAAACAAAAAAGTTTTTCGTATTAAAGCTTGATATTCGACTGATTGTTCCTATGTCAGCTATTTGATTTAGTGGACCAATTTTAACCAAACTTGGTCGGAATGTATAAGATCACACCAGATGTATATTCTGTTAGATAGGTTAAGATATCTCTAAAAAAAAAAAAATTTTCATAGTAAAGCTTGATTTTCGACTGATTGTTTCTATGGCAGCTATATGATATATCAGACTGATTTCAACCAAACTCGGTCAGAATTTATAAGATCACCCCAGATTCAGACACCCGAACGCCGAGAGCGGCTTTAGAAAAACAGCCACACTCGCCGACAAACGAGAGCACATTCATCGTCGAGCTAACGACGAACGCGAGCAGCTAATAACGAATGAGCAAACAATCGTTAACTGAGCAGGGAACAAAGCGTCGTTAAGTGAGCAAGGGCTATAAAAGGGCATGCAAAGCGCCGGCACGGGCATTTGAAAAACTGCGAATCAAGCAACCAGTCTTTGAAGCACAGGACCAAATCATCAGCTTTGTAGTCACATAGTCACTCAGCAGTCCTTGTCGTAACAGGATCTAACATCGATCCTTGTCGCCACAGGACCTAGTCCTCAATATATGTAGTCACAGGGGTAAATCATCAGCTTTGTAGTCACAAAGTTGTCAAGCAATCCTTGTGGTCACAGGATCAAGCATCGGTTCTTATCGCCACAGGATCAAATCATCAATCCTTGTTGCACAGGACTTAGAATTAAGTAGTCCTTGCATCTCGCAGGTAGTGAGTCTTACAAACGGAGTGTCCTCGCTGGGTGCAGGACCGGGAATAATTATCCTCGCGACGCAGGATCAGGGGCATCACTCCTTAATGCACAGGACTTAGAATTAAGTCGTCCTTGCATCTCTCAGGACTTAATCTGACTTGCGGTGGTGAGTCATACAAACGGTGTCTCCTCGCTGGGTGCAGGATCGGGAATAATTATCTTCGCCGACGCAGAATCAGGGGCATCAATCCATGTTGTACAGGACTAAGAATTAAGTCGTCCTTGCATCTCGCAGGATTAAACCTGACTTGCGGTAGTGAGTCGTACAAACGGAGTGTCCTTACTGGGTGCAGGATCGGGAACAATTATCCGGCGGACAGTGGACCTAGGTATACAATCTCCGCGGCAGCAGGATTAGGTTAGTGATCGCTGTGATCGGCAATCCTCGCGGAAGCAGGATCAGTCTAAGGGTCCTTTAGAAGGCAGCCCTATACGCATCTATCGCGGGCAGACGAGCCGGGAGACGACCCAAGAGTACCCGAACTAGAAGCAGAGACGACCCAAGAAAGAAGGATCCCTACCGGATCACATAGAACTACAATCAAGAATATCATTACGCATTGCAACTGAGAGTCGGCCAGGAGCCGCCAATAAACCATTGAAATCGAATCATCTGCGTTCTTATTTATTCGCAAGGCTGCAACTTATGAATTTGTTGCACGAATCCACAGAACCGACCGAGTTAGCCCGGCCGGAACTATTAGAATAGTTACAACTGGCGCCCAACGTGCAGGGCTTTGCGAATAGATAGATCAGATAATTTCAATATGGTACGAACATGGATATATAACCTTAAGAAGGAGAAAATTGCACAGGCACCATGGATGCCATGCGGAGGGAGTTTGGCGACTGGGTCCACGCAAACAAAGGACGCATTCCACATGCCGGGCGGATAGATACATTGGCCAGAAAACACGGCCGCCAGTCGCCGCTCAAAGATACTACACTAGACGAAGACATGGATACGGAGAGAAATACCACAGCAGCGTCCATAGCGAAGATGGATTTTACATCCACAAGCAAAGAGGCATTCCGTCGGCTGGAAGAGCAAAAACGGGAGGAACGCAGAGACGCATGGGAAAACATGACTACCACGAACCAAAACCAGACGACAGCAGAACCACGGGCTAGTACAGACAGGAATCCAGGCCGAGATTATGCAGCAGTCGCTAAGCAAGTCCGAGAGTGCAACTTAAAATTCGACGGAAATTCGAAGTCCCTAGAATTCCTAGAGCAGGTGAAATGGTCAGCGGCAACTTACGGCTTGGACCTGGACCTAATACCACGAGCGATGCCAGAGCTTCTAAAGGGCACAGCTCTTAATTGGTACATTGCCAACAATGAGCACTGGTGGACGTGGGCATTTTTTCGTCACTAGCTTCCAGGAGTTTTTCCTACCTCCGGACTTCTTCGAATTACTGTTGGAAGACGTATCACGACGGAAACAAGGCATCGACGAGCCATTCAAAATGTACATGGTGGAGATGAAAACGATGATGCGGCCGCTCCGATTTTCAAAGGAACGGGAACGGACCCAAATCTACAAAAGTAGCCTCCCGGACTTCCGAGTGTTTGCACGCCCGTATCAGAATGGCAGTTTGGTTGAACTGATGCACCTGCTGAGAAGTTCGAGGAGCTGGAACGCGACCGAGAACAACTCCGGCAGCATACTCGGCAGAACCGCTCACGACTGATGGCAGTAGAAGATTCCAGTCCAACGGTAAGCAACACTCCTTGCAGCCGTTGCACCGAGAATGCCAGGAAACATCCACAACCAACACCAAGAGCATTCGCAGGACCTCCAACTCATGTACCTAATCCAACACAGGCATTTATTTGGACGTTGATGTACTAAACGAGCAGTACACTTAAGTGACCCAAACGACACCAAGCACGGGCTTGTTGAAGCGCGGACAAACAGACAAAGACAGTTAAATATTGTACTTAAACTAGTTTCAAATACAAAAGCATTAAATTAACTATAATCTAGATAAATGCGAAATTATTAAAGCGTTAAGAGAAGTAATGGAAGAATTATTTGCTATAATATGAGATAGACGCTTATAATTAGAGCATAGAACTCGGAATGGGTTATAGATAGCATAGTTAGTACTACAAGAGTGAAGAGAAGGAGGAAGAAAATTTCTAAAAGTTCTGATCGGGACAGCTAATTAATTCAGACGAATCAATTTCACTATTAATTAGTTTATGTAGGAAGACTACACTAAGCATTATTCTCCGATCAGACAGAGAGGGGAGATTTAACAATAGAAGTCTACTTCGGTAAGAAGGCAAGCGAATGTTAGTATTCCAGTTAAGACCCCGGAGGGCGAAGATCAGAAATTGTTTTTGTACCGATTCTATTCTGTGCTGATGAATGTTATATTGGGGATTTCATATACAAGACCCATATTCCTGAATAGGTCGAACAAGTGAAGTATAAAGCAATTTAGTAAGATAGGGATCGCCAAATTCTTTCGACCAACGCTTTATAAAACCCAAAACGCCAAAGGCACGATTAGCAATAGAAGCAACATGCTTGTCTAACTTCAGCTTTAGATACAGAAGAATACCCAAATCAGTAACCGACATTATACGATCAAGCGGTTTACAATTAAGAACATAATTAAGTAAAAAGGGAGAGAAGATTGACAGTGGCCGACATACATAGTTTTACGTCATCGGCATACATCAGAACCCGAGAGTGATTTATTACAGAA
Organism: Drosophila rellima; assembly: GCA_035043635.1. NCBI lineage: Eukaryota > Metazoa > Arthropoda > Insecta > Diptera > Drosophilidae > Drosophila > Drosophila rellima. The sequence goes on along the minus strand of JAWNMV010000380.1, from coordinate 26,351 downwards.
GGCAGGTCATTTATAAAGAGCGTAAATAACAAGGGGCCAAGATGATTTCCTTGGTATACACCAGAAAAAACTTTAACAGGTTTAGATTCTAAACCATTAAAGTAGACTTTTTGGGTTCTTAAATTTAAATAGCTTACAATCCAAAGAATAAGGTTATTTGGAAAACCTAAAAGATGGAGTTTATGCAATAAAATATGGTGATTAACGGAGTCGAATGCTTTACTAAAATCAGTGTAAATAACATCAGTTTGCATTTTATTCTGAAAACCCTGTATAACAAATGAAGTGAATTCTAATAAGTTAGTGGTAGTAGATCTATATTTCACTAACCCATGCTGGCAGGGTGAAATTATAGATCTACAAAGATATTGCAGCTGAGAAGTTATTAGTTTCTCAAAAGTTTTAGAAATAGCAGACAACTTAGATATACCTCTATAGTTAGTGACATCAGACTTGTTTCCTTTTTTAGTAAAGGAATAATAAATGATTCTTTCCATATTCTAAGGAAAGAGCATAACTCCACAGAAAGTTTAAACAAGTTATACAGTGTTTTCAAAAGACCTTCAGCGCAGTACCTAAGAACACATCCTAACCATACGGACTGGTAAGTCCATCAACACCTCCAAAGTCGGATGATAGTGGTCTTCAGGAAAGATATAGGATTAGTACGAAAGACAGATAAAAAAGCGGGATCCAAAACAAAAACAAGATCAAGCATCCTGTTCAATGAATTCGGGATATCATTGATCTGACACAATGACATCCCAAACATTATCAAGAAAATCCTGTTGGATCGTGCAAGTCAGAACGTTTGAGTCGGGACAAGAAATCCAATGTGTTCCAGCAATATTGAAATCACCAAGAACAACCAGAAAGTCACGATCAGAGAGCATAGATAGAATAGAATGAATAGTAGAAGCATGCAGAGAATAGACTGAGTTGTCTGAAGAAGGAGGGATATAAGAACATGTTATATAAATATTAATGCCACTAATACTAATTTTGACTGCAACAAATTCAATATCAGAAGAACAGTCGGTTACTACTACTTCCGAAAATAAATCAGCATCAATTTGCATTTGTTAGAAAGAATTTCAGAATTATGAATGTCGGGCCTTAACCATGTTTCAGAAAAGGCAACAACATTAAAATGAAAGGACAGGCTATTTAGATAAAGATTACTTAGTTTGCTACGAAGGCCTCTAATATTCTGATAGCTCAGAGAGAGGGAGAATGTTAGTTTTTTGAACTATCAGAACGCAAACGAGCTTGAGAAGGTCTAACAGATATAGATGAAGAAGTAGACAATATAGTCGGAGTCCAATTTTTTTTTTCACTATGTATTCCTTTACAATTATGTGATCAGGCCAGAAATCTTTACAACAAAAAATTTTGTTAAAATTATTTACCTGAACACTTATTTTAAACGACGATATCTTCCAAAGATATGAAAAATTGAATTTCTCCACCGAAAGTTTGGCATCAGATTTGGCTTGAATAAAAGCCAAGACATCTTCAGATGGGTATTAGGGGACAGCCTAGAAACAAAAATTTGTTTTTTTTTGGTGGAACACCTACAAGGGTCTTTTTATCAGCAGCAGCAGTAACTTTAACAGACGCTACAGCGCTAGTTGATTGACCATTTGGAACAGTAGTGGTATCAACGCTGTCATGTGGAACAGCGCTGACAGCCACCGAATTAGAAACTTCTTCGGTATCAGAAGGAGCAACATCCATTGATAATGCAGCACTATCAGATGGAACAGCGTTCATTGACAATGCATCTTTATCAACCCTACTGACTGTCGTATGAGTAGAAGGGGTGGAAAGATTAATGAGGGCAGGAGCGGATGACGTGGGTGAAAATGGGGGAACCGAAAGCTCATTTGGGCCAATAGACAGCCTAAAATTGGCCTTTTTGCGCTTTTGAGACTCATTTAAAAATTGGCTTTCAAAGCTGAGAAGCTATCGGACAGCTTTTTAAACTGTTCGAAAAGATCCCCAAAGCCTCTGTTAGTCTGCCTCATAAATCCCATCATGTGCCTTTCAACGTCCATACATGACTCACATGTCCACTTTGAGCCCGATTTGGACTGAATTAGGTCGACAATTCGGCCGTTAAGGCCAGCACATTTTTCATGTAAAATATTATCACACAGCCAGCAGCAAACAAAACCCATCTTTACATTTTCTCGTACCTGGCAATTTTTATTATAACAGACATCCATTTGTATATAAATAAAAATTTAGATAAAATTCAACTAAAGAAAAAAATAAAAAATTAGAAGATAATTTTAAAAATTTGTTGAAAGAAAAAAATATGAGACATTCTAGGGTTAATCACTAAAGATGCTAAAGTGTTACATACAAAATGAACAGCAACGAAAGACAAACACAGAGAGCGAGAGCGAGGGCGAGCGGGAGCGCGAACCGAAAGCACAACGGAATTTAACCACAGTGAAAAACGGAACACCGCAACCAACAACAAAGCAAGAGAGCGCGTTAAAAGCGATAGAAAAAGAGCGCATTGAGCGACGTCAGAGCGCGAAAGACGCGATGCACAAGCTCAAAGTAAAAATACAAAAGAAAAAAAAACAGCAGGCGGCAATGTAACAAACAGATTGCTTGGGCTGCAATTTGTTGTTGTATTTAAACACAATTTGTTTAATCTTTTAAATTTGCAATTAAGACTGTGGTGAAACACAACCGATGTATCACACAAGCCACTAACAACTTAGTGCACAAAAATTACAATATAAAAACAGATTTAAATGAGGAAAAATATGGAAATACGAGGCGCAAAGGTAAAGCGAATGCGAAACTATGCATGCAGGAGAAGTGGACGAGAGGGACACTGGACGAGAGAGTGCCGCAACGAGAGCCTGATATTTTGCTGGATGTGTGGGCGAATTGGAGTCAGAACTATTCAATGCTGCCGTGCGGGAAACGACAGACGACGTCCAGCTACCAGGAGCGAGCGGAAGTCGATAGAGGCAGCTCCACAAAACTAGTCGGCGCTTTAAAGGACGAGGGCCACCGCCTGTCGGCAACAGTTCAGATCGGCAACCATTCTTACAACGCTACACAAAGGCATGTACGGGTGGTAGATGGTCGGTCCAGCGGAGTGACGAAACAAGTGGAGGTGCAGATCGAGCTCGGCAACAAGCAAGTGGATCTGGAATTTTTTGTATTGCCCGGAGTCACCGACGAATTGGGGCTAGGGTGGGACTTCTTATCTTCCATGGGAACCATTCTCGAGTGTGCCGGTGTCCAAATACGAATTCCGGCTCGACGTCAACACAACAGAGGACGAGAAGAGAGACTCTCGGTAGTCAACACACATGGTCAAGTAACACAGGAGCACGTAACACAGGAACAAGTAACCCAGGAGCATGTAACACAGGAACAATTAACACAGGAGCAATTAGCCCAGGAGCACGCAACACAGAAACAAGTAACAGGAACAAACCAAAGCTATGAAACAAGGACATGCTATCAACAGCGGAACGAGTTGTACACCTTTATATTCGGATGCGACTATAGATCAATTTCTGCGACAGGAAATAGCCGCATTTGCAGTCATGACAGAAACATCTCCTTTCACTGAGCACCGAATTGTGATGCAAGACGACCGACCGATAAAGAAGCGTTACTTCCCGAAGAATCCCAAGATGCAGGAAGAGATGAACAAGCAGGTTGACGAGCTGTTGGCCAAGGGATGTATCGAACCATCTAACAGCCCACGATCATCATGGTCATGAAGAAGACGGGCAATTGGAGATTGTGTGTCGACTTTCGGCAGCTAAACAGCCGGTCAGTCAAGGAGGCATATCCGCTTCCCAAAGCTAACCACATTTTGGACCAACTCAGAGAGACTCACTACATCACGAGTCTCGACCTGAAGGATGGCTATTGGCAGATACCGATGGAAAAGGCAAGTCGACCGCTGACAGCGTTTACGGTACCAGGCAGAGGACTTTTCAAGTGGAAAGTAATGCCCTTCGGACATCATTTGGCACCGGCAACTTTTAAACGAGTTCTGGATCGAGTTATTGGGCCCGAAATGCTACCACATGCCTTTGCATATCTGGACGACAACATCGTCATTGGGAAAACATTGGAGGATCACATTGCCAATCTGAAGGAAGTGTTTCGACGACTAAGATCGGCGAACTTGAAGATCGGATACGTCGACAAGTGCGATTTCTTCAAAAAGGAGCTGAAGTATCTGGGCCACAAAGTGACGGAACACGACATTTGCACCGACCCAGAGAAAGTGGTTGCGATCTCCCAACTAAAGCCGCCAACGAATACCAAGGAATTTCGTCAGTATTTGGAAGTGGCGTCTTGGTATTGGCGATTTGTCCGAGATTTCGCCAACACAGTACATCCACTCAACGTGCTGTTGCAAAAAGGGATTTAATGGATATGGACAGGCGAGCATCAACAGGCGTTCGAGACAGTGAAGCATAAGCTGACAAAGGCACCAGACCTGGCATGTCCCAACTTCAACAAGCAGTTCACTTTGCAGACCGACGCGAGTAATTATGGATTAGGAGCAATCCTCACGCAAGGATCCAACAAGGAGGAGCGGGTAATCGCGTATGCCGTGCCGAAAGAAACTACTCGGCAACGGAAAAAGAGTGCTTGATGATCGTCTGGGCGATTCTGAAGTTGAGACCGTACCTGGCGGGATACCATTTTGCTGTCATAACCGACCATATGGTACTTAAATGGCTAAACTCCATCGAGAGTCCTTCCGGTCGCATCGCTAAATGGGCATTGGAGTTGCAGCAGTATGACTTCGAGGTGTCATATCGCAAGGGAAAACTGAACGTGGTGCCGGACGCATTGTCGAGGCAACCACGGAATGAGGATGTATGCGCACGAATCGAGACCCAGAAGGAAGCAGCGGACGTGAGTGGCACTGACTGTAACTGGATAAAGAAGATGCTGGGCAAAATACACAAGGAGCCCAGGAAATACCCGGACTCTGGAAATCTGTACAGGCATATTCCTCATAAAGCTGGAAACGAGGATGTGCCATCGTGGAAATTGTGTGTATTAACCGGAAAGAGGCAGCGAGGACTTCAAGAGAACCATGATGCGGCAGCAGCAGGACACACGGGAACTCAAAAGACAATAGCACGAGTGGCGGCACGCTATTATTGGCCAGGACTTCACTGAGACGTTCGAGCGTATGTACAACGTTGCAAAATTTGCCAACAATACCAGCCATACCAATACCATAAATGTTTTCACAGATTCCGGAGGAGCCGTGGGCTACGGTATGCGCAGATTTCGTCGGTCCACTACCACGCTCGAATGCACCAACACACAGCCCCATATATCCGCAGAAAAGCTTTGACGGAACGAGCGAGCCGCACCGTAAAAACGATGATAGCCCAGTTTGCAGGGTCAAACCAAAAATGCTGGGATGAAGCCTGACCAGAGATCACGTTGACTGTCAATACCAGCGTGACGGCGTCTACTGGATACACACAGGATCGAGAGCCTCGACTGCCCAAAGCTCTATTCGATGAGGTTGCCATTTGCACAGGAAAAATTTAATTTTTTTATTTTTGGAAATTTTTTTTTGGACCACCCAAACGTAAAATCGGTACTGCCCACAACCACGCCTATAATACACGGAGGTGGGAAAACGAGATAAAAGAAAAATTTTTTTTCTCCTATGTTGCGGAGTGTAGGCAATTCACTGTATCAGCCAATAGGAAAAAGGCAACAGTGGCAACAAATGCGACAAAAATATAAGGAAAATATCAGCGGCCAGAGAGTTGGGAAATCAATCAAATAATACACGGAAAATACAGAAAACATAGATACCGGCTTATAATGGGATTACCAGAGCACAACAAAACGGGGAAGATATGAATATGTATTCGGCAGAACATATATACATTCAAATATATAAACATACACAACAAACATACGGTGGATGAGGATACACATACAAGGAGCAAAAAATTTAAGCGCAGGAAATATTTTCATGACGCGGGAATGCAACAGCACTAGAATGCGGCCAGATAACGGCGATCCAGCGGGCAAGGCATAAATACAGCATATGCTGGTGCCCCTCGAACACTGTTAATTGACCGCCGGCCGTGGCGCTCTATATAGAGTCGCCCGCCGCAAAACGGAAGGCCAGGGTTCAAGAAAGGGAAGAAATATACTCACTTCTACACACACGTGTATATAATAATAATATATTTATAATGAAATACATATGTATCACGGCTCATTGCAGCCTTTCGCTCAAGAACACCAAGGTGCAGCGAATAATTCAAGGGTAATAGGGCATTGCTCTATGGCCACGAACAGTACATGCAAATAACAAGTGCATGTGTAAGTCTCTCCTTCTCCTTGGCAGACACATTCCGAAACGGGATCTGGGCTGAGAGCAGCCGTCAGAGCGCGGAACATCATCAGCACAAGTAACGTAACCTGGCGAAAGGCGAGAGACAGACGAGGAGCAGACACGCGTGGCGGCCTTTATAAAGGGCATGCTCCCACAGGCAAGTACCAATAATTATCCTAGCGACGATGAACAAACACGAGACCGAGACCCAGGGGACACGGAGCAGACGGGGCCAACCCATGCGGCTGTCGTTCCACCCAAGGAGGGAGGAGAGGCCACCGCCGCTGGAGCTGGCAGAAGTCAGGACGACCACCGACGTGCTCGAGCTGTAGGCGTCACCAATTCTCGAGGACGCGGTAGCGGACGCCGCCACCCACGGCAACTCCTACAACGGCCGGCGTGGCGTTCGCATGGCCGGCAGGAGAGGCGAAACCAATGAGGCCACCCCCACGATGATTGACGCCAACCATTCGGGTGATCTCGGATTCCGAGGAGGAGGCGGAGCCGGCCCCGAAGGTCGCAAGGCAGGCGTCCCCGGAACCCGTCATCGAGCCACCGGAGCAGCTAACAGTCCGGTATGACCCGGTCACACAACGGGAGGTACCTCGGACACCGGGCCGGTTGTTGACGATGGAGAACGCTGCCGAGCAGCCTCCAGATAGGGCGAATAACCCCTTGCCGCCAGTCCAGCCCGAGACGCCGACGATCTGAGGAGATGGTGGGCCTCGCTTGGCCCACCGATGTACTCCAGGAGGCCAGGCGGAGGAACCCGCGACGGCGGCGAGTGAGGTACAAAATCAAGGCGGGGCAGGGGCGAAGCAGAGTCTTCAGAGACATAATGTAATAAAGCAAAAGCAAAGCCCAGGAAAAAAAAAACGAGAGCACATTTATCGTGAAGCTAACGACGAACGCGAGCCGCTAATAACGAATGAGCAAACAATCGTTAACTGAGCAGGGAACAAAGCGTCGTTAAGTGAGCAAGGGCTATAAAAGAGCATGCAAGGCGCTGGCGAAAACCAGCGAATCAAGCCACCAGTCTTTGAAGCACAGGACCAAATCATCAGCTTTGTAGTCACATAGTCACTCAGCAATCCTTGTCGTCACAGGATCTAACATCGATCCTTGTCGCCACAGGACCTAGTCCTCAATATATGTAGTCACAGGGGTAAATCATCAGCTTTGTGGTCACTAAGTTGCCCAGCAATCCTTGGCATCACAGGATCAAGCATCGGTTCTTATCGCCACAGGATCCAATCATCAATCCATGTTGTACAGGACTGACTTGCGGTAGTGAGTCGTACAAACAGAGTGTCCTTACTGGGTGCAGCATCGGGAACAATTATCCGGCGGACAGCGGACCTAGGTATTCAATCCTCGCGGCAGCAGGATTAGGTTAGTGATCGCTGTGATCGGCAATCCTCGCGGAAGCAGGATTAGTCTAAGGGTCTCTTTGAAGGCAGCCCTATACGCGTCTATCGCAGGCAGACGAGCCTGGAGACGACCCAGGGGTACCCGAACTAGGAGCAGAGACGACCCAAGAAAGAAGGATCCCTACCGGATCACATAGAACTACAATCAAGAATATCATTGCGCATTGCAACTGAATTTAAGAGTGGGCCAGGAGCCGCCAATAAACCATTGAAATCGAACCATCTGCGCTCTTATTTATTCGCAAGGCTGCAACTTATAAATTTGTTGCACGAATCCACAGAACCGACCGAGTTAGCCCGGCCGGAACAATTAGGATCGTTACAAACTTGATCTGCGCCCGCTTTCCAGGAATCAACATGCCAAATTTGAAGTTTTAGCTCTTATAGTCTCTGAGATCCTTTCCTTCAAACAGACGGACAGACAGACGGACATGGCTGAATCGACTCGGCTGTTGATGCTGATCAAGAATATATATACTATATAGGGTCGGAGATGCTTCCTTCTGCCTGTTACATACATTTCACAAAACCATTATACTCTTTTTGACCATTTTCAATGGGCACAGGGTATAACAAGGGGGCTCCGCCCTCTGCTCGCATCGCTCGCCTACTCCCGGCTCGCTTCGCTCGAGAGTAGGTGCTGCTACAGACGAGTGTGCTCGACTATGGGATACCCTGTGCCCTGGCACTCCGATAGACCTATAAGTCTTTGCAATCTGAGTTAACTCTAAAAACAACAACAAATTTCATACAAAATTATAATTTTCGACTAATCGTTTCTTTGACAGCTATACGATAAAATAGTTCGATTTTAGCCAAATTTGGTCAGGATGTATGACACCATCCAGGATGCATATTCTGTCAGTTTGGTAGAAATATCTCAAACAGCAATAAAGTTTTTATTACTAAAACTTGTTCATGCCAAGAGTAGCCACCAACTTAATTTTTGCTCAGCTTGTTGAATTCTGGCAACACCAAATCAGCTGTTACAGGCTTTTACTTTGAGCGCGAAATTTAAAATTAAATGAAATGTCTTTATATTTGTCATTTTTTTTGCTGGAACTGCTAAGTATTTAAATGCAATGATAACACTGATAGTTTTTTTATTTCAAAAAATAAAAAAGACATTACCAAACTACGAATCGAACTGCATCATTACTTTTTTGAGTTACAATCATGGTTTCATATAAAATTTTTTGCGGAAGTTTTGGGTCAAGTTAGCCGTTTTTAAGGAATTAGGGCATTCTTTTCCGGTCTCTAACTTGTAAGGTGTTGATTATTTTGGTAAAGTTTCTTCAGCAAAGTTGCTTGAAATAGTTGAGGCTATAAGTTTCGGGAACATAATAACCCATTAAATGATAGTTTAGGAGGTCTCTTGGGTCAATATGTCAAGAAAATCAAATGTGTACCACTATTTTTGAACGTTTTTCGTTCAAGCTGTCCTGCAATTGAATTTTCCTATCTGATACTTATACAAAAATTAAGATCATGTCATGTTAAGAAATCATGATGAACAAATTAACCATTAGTTTATATTGAGAAAATTAAAATAGTGTTTTACTTAAATTTTGCAACATTATTAAGGCAGCAATATTTGGTTTTTAGACCCCGTACTTAAAAAAAGTACAGGGGTCTATTAACTTTGTCATAAAAAAAATGTGCATAACAGGCAGAAGGAGGCGTGGCAGACCCTATAAAGTATATATATTCTTGATCAGCATCAACAGCCGAGTCGATATAGCCATGTCCGTCGGTCCGTCCGTTTGTAATAGCGCCTAGATCTCAGAGACTATAAGAGCTAAAGACTTCAAACTTGGTATGTAGGTCCGTCTATATTGCAAGCAGAACACATGAACGCCTTAAATCAAATAAATCTAAATTATTAGAGCGTTCTAATTAAGATAGACCAAGCCAATATTATCCGCCATGTTTGCTGAAAATTTCATTGCGATCAAATAATAAAGCGAAGATATTTGCCTATATTTGCTTTACCTTAACAGCAACAATTACAAAACAATTAGACAACAACAACATAAAAGTTTGACTTATGGTCCAGTAATAATGAAACCTACAATAAAAAATGAATCATAAATTAGCTCTGTGGCGCAGTGTGTTGAGCGACTGTTTTTTTCTAAAATTTTCATTTGGTCTCGGATTCGAAACCCGTCACGGACAGATATTTTTTTTTTAGTATTTATTATTAATGTTTAATGATATTTTTTATTATTTATTTATATTTTATATATTATTTATTAATATAATATTTATTATTATTTATATTAATGTTGTATTTACATAAATTAGAAATATCTTAATTAAAAAGTCAATTTAAAGGATATATCAACCAATCTAACAGAATATGCATATAGGATGGTCCTACACATTCTGACCAAGTTTGGTTGAAATCGGTTAGATATATTATATAGCTGCCATAGGAACAATCAGTCGAAAATCAAGCTTTAGTATGAAAAACTGATTTGTTTATTTATATATCTCAACCAATTCAACAGAATATGCATCTGGGATGATCTTATACAATCTGTCCCAGTTTGGTTGAAATCGGTTGACTATATCATATAGCTGCCATAGGAACAGTCATTCGAAACTCAAGCTTTAGTATGAAAAACTTTTTTGTTTATTGAGTTAGCTCAACCAATCAAAGCGAATATGCATCTGGGGTTATCTTATACATTCTGACCGAGTTTGGTTGAAATCTTTGTCTTATACCTCCTGAAACAATGTGTTATATATGACAGATTTATATTATTTTCTTTAAACCAGGAGTTGCTTTTCCATAGTAAGTACGGGGTCTCCGACAGTCGAGTATGCTCGACAGTAGCACCGCCCCCTAGTTACATATATAATCAGTGTATTTAAAATGTGTAATGAATGTGTTTTATATATTTAAGTGTAAGATTATATATAGTGACGAAAACATTTCCATGCCCCAAAATTTCTGATATCCAATAGGTAATATCTTCCATACCCTCCCGAAAAAGCGTAATGTGTTATACATCAAAACACGTGAAATTGTTCAGACTAAGACATATTAAAAATTTTAAAAAATCGTTTGCGGCGTTTTTTCTAAAATCGCCAAAAAGTGGGATAAAATAGCTTTTTTCACCTGTAGCCATTTACCTGTATGATTTAGAAAGTTGAGTGGTATGCCTAAAAGCCTTTCAAAATACATTTCAAACGATATATAGAACATATCTGTAGCTTCTATCGTTTGAATACTATGGGGATGTAAATTTTAGCGGGTTTTAGCGATTTTCCGCTAAAATGGCGATTTTTCGAAAAAGTCGTAAAACAATGATTTCTAGTTTTTTGATGGGGAATAGATCCACATTTACAAATATAAACTATTTCAACGCTTTGATACAAACAAACAGGAAGACTTTATTTGCATCTCATTTTGGGAAGGCGTCTAAATTTTTAAAATTTTATTATCTTTCGAACCAGTCATCGGATTTTTATGATCGAGGTGTCATTCGACGCGTATTTAGATAAGATAATAATAAAATAAAAAAGTTTACCAATGGCTCAAACGTCCCCATTTGCTGCAATAATCTAAATTTCTCCCCTTCCATTTACACCTGTTTATCTAACGAACCATGTGTGCTTCCAACAGTCTTAGAATGCACTTTTGTTAGTTAGAGCTACCTTTCGATCGGTATATAACTCGACCTGATCGGACAGTCATAGCAAATTTTCCATTCTTCCTGTGTATATTGTCTTCTAATAAAAACCTCTTCACGAAGTAAAATTCTAGTTACGAAATCATTTCCATGCCCCAAAATTTCTGATATCCAATTTTGTGACGAACGATATTAAATTGAATATATAACTTATTTAATAAAAAAAGTTGACTTTGGTCATGTCTTTTTTTTGACTTGCACAGTGTGGTTATAATTGACTGTTTATTGTTTTATCAAAAATAATGAGTAAATTTAGTTTTTTTTTAAAATCAGTCTTTAAAAAATAATATTTATTTCTATTTTTTCAGTTTTTTATAAGAGTTATTCAAAACTTTTTTGGATGAAAGTCGCCGAAGTTTTGATGCCCTTGCAAACGCACCAAGTTCGATTAAGATATCTCTAAAAAGGGCCACAATTTGTATACTAATCCCTTATTATCAACCAATCGTTTCTTTGGCAGCTATCATTCATAGATGATATAAATGAGTGTATCTACCAACTTGCCCGATATCATTAAATTTGTTAAATGCATTGAAAGGAAACAAAAAGGGGGATCCGCCAGCAGCTCGCTTCGGTCGCCTCCCCTGGATCGCTTCGCTTGCGAAGAAGTGCGGCTACAGTCGAGTGTGTGTGTTTTGACTGATCGTTCCTATGGCAGCTATATGATATAGTGGCCCGATCCAAATTTTAAAGCAAACTTGAGCTGCGCCCGGTATCCAGGAATATACATACCAAGTTTGAAGTCTCTGGCTATTATCGTCTCTGAGATCCTTTGACTGAAACACACGGACAGTCGGAGATGTTTCCTTCTGCCTGTTACATACATCTTACAAAACCATTATACCCTCTTTGACCATTTTCAATGGGCACAGGGTATAAAACGAAAATTATAATATATTCGATATACATACATATGTCGGAGAGGGACTTCTGCTCATTGTGTTTACTTTATGTTACACTGACCGCACAGCAAGTCCCGTTAAGGTTATTGTTCAGTTTTTAAGAAAACAGTGAGGCAACACGTCTGCACACCACGACCGCAAAACCGAAAAAGAAAGAAAATGACTTTCCACTTGTCCTCTTACTCGTCAATGTCTCTTGTCATATTTGACACTGTCTGTCACATCTGTCAGTGAATACTTTCAACACTGATTACTGAACAACACCCCTGGGCCATGCTCGGCAGAGGCAATCCTTACCTCAAACCTTGCTTTCAGTGGTAACCCTAGTATAACAGAACGGGACGACTATATTACATGACCATCTTTATTATTGAGACTTAACAGTTAACATTCAAAATTAATACAAACGATTTCTGTAATCTACGACACGGCCTTCCTGACTATCACGCGTCCTCGTGTGTAATGTGTGTTTTCATTTATAACATTAGGTCTGGCATCATATCTCGTATTTCTTCAAATGTCAGTTCTTATAGAAACTCGACCACTTGGCTTTCGGTTTTATCACCACATGGTTCTCGGGCTCTTGCCGCCTCTCTGCGACGCTATGCACCTGCAGTGCCTTGATCCTTCACCAGATCAACCATCCGCGACAGACAATATCACCCATAGCTGGCATGACTATTGCTGTTTGGATCTAGCCCCCATGTGTGATGTTCCCTGCACCCTAGGTGGCAGAGATCGTCTGATGATCAACGTCTTTTTCACCGTGACCATCTTTTTCGATAATTTCTGAGGCAATGTCTTTATCGGGCATTCCTCGCAAACTTTCATGGGCATACTTGTACGTTCTTTTACTTGTTAATGATCTTAAGAGGTATCGGTCACCTTCCAACAATTCAATGACAACAAATGGTCCTTTAAACTTTGGATCCAACTTTGTCTGATGTCGTTCTTCGCACTTAAGCAAGACATGATCGCCAACCTTATGTTTTACAACTTTTGCCTTATTTTTATCTTTATGACATTTTTCGTACATGGCATTTTTGTCTATGTTTTCTTTTGCCTGTATTCTTATTTTATCTATATCAATTTCTTCTTCATTTTCGTTTAAAGGTAGCATGCCTAATGGTCTGGCCTCTTTACCTATCAGTAGCTCTAGCGGGCTAAACTTGGTCACCTTATTACTAGTACAATTCATAGCTAATTGCACATCTCCTAATGCCTCCTGCCAAGATCGCTTGCTTGTCTCTACTGCTGTGAACATGTTTTTCATTGTGCTCATCACGCGCTCTACCTGTCCATTAGCACGGCTTGCACCCGTAGCTATCAAATGCAATTAAATTTTATTGTTCTGACAAAACTCACGGAATGAACTACTGGCAAAGCTTCTGCCCTGATCTGCAATGATTCGATTTGGTACTCCGAAGAGTGATATGCCTGATTTAACCGCCTTAATGCAATTTTCGGAATCTAGACTTAAAGTATGGTATAGATAAACATACTTTGTAAACCCATCAATCTGCACTATGACATATTCCTTCATATCATTCTTGCCACTTAATTTGCCGCTAATATCTAAGTGAATTGTATGCCACGGTATTTTGATTTTGGGAATCGAGTGCATTTCCATTTGAACTTTACCCGACGAAGGTTTGGATATCTTACAGGTCATACAATTCTCTACAAATTTGCGCGTATATTTCGACATGTTTTCAAACCAATATTGCTCGTAAACTTTGTCTAATGTCTTTTGCCAGCCGAGATGCATTATCGACTCATGGACATGATTAATAACGGACCATCTAAATGCTCGCGGAATGACAGGCAAACAGCGAGTTTTCCCATTTCTTTGAATTTTACGATATAATAATCCGCGTCTCGTCTCATAATAATAGTTAATAGTTTTAAGAAAACAGTGAGGCAACACGTCTGCACACCACGACCGCAAAACCGAAAAAGAAAGAAAATGACTTTCCACTTGTCCTCTTACTCGTCAATGTCTCTTGTCATATTTGACACTGTCTGTCACATCTGTCAGTGAATACTTTCAACACTGATTACTGAACAACACCCCTGGGCCATGCTCGGCAGAGGCAATCCTTACCTCAAACCTTGCTTTCAGTGGTAACCCTAGTATAACAGAACGGGACGACTATATTACATGACCATCTTTATTATTGAGACTTAACAGTTAACATTCAAAATTAATACAAACGATTTCTGTAATCTACGACACGGCCTTCCTGACTATCACGCGTCCTCGTGTGTAATGTGTGTTTTCATTTATAACATTAGGTCTGGCATCATATCTCGTATTTCTTCAAATGTCAGTTCTTATAGAAACTCGACCACTTGGCTTTCGGTTTTATCACCACATGGTTCTCGGGCTCTTGCCGCCTCTCTGCGACGCTATGCACCTGCAGTGCCTTGATCCTTCACCAGATCAACCATCCGCGACAGACAATATCACCCATAGCTGGCATGACTATTGCTGTTTGGATCTAGCCCCCATGTGTGATGTTCCCTGCACCCTAGGTGGCAGAGATCGTCTGATGATCAACGTCTTTTTCACCGTGACCATCTTTTTCGATAATTTCTGAGGCAATGTCTTTATCGGGCATTCCTCGCAAACTTTCATGGGCATACTTGTACGTTCTTTTACTTGTTAATGATCTTAAGAGGTATCGGTCACCTTCCAACAATTCAATGACAACAAATGGTCCTTTAAACTTTGGATCCAACTTTGTCTGATGTCGTTCTTCGCACTTAAGCAAGACATGATCGCCAACCTTATGTTTTACAACTTTTGCCTTATTTTTATCTTTATGACATTTTTCGTACATGGCATTTTTGTCTATGTTTTCTTTTGCCTGTATTCTTATTTTATCTATATCAATTTCTTCTTCATTTTCGTTAAAGGTAGCATGCCTAATGGCTGCCTCTTTACCTATCAGTAGCTCTAGCGGGCTAAACTTGGTCACCTTATTACTAGTACAATTCATAGCTAATTGCACATCTCCTAATGCCTCCTGCCAAGATCGCTTGCTTGTCTCTACTGCTGTGAACATGTTTTTCATTGTGCTCATCACGCGCTCTACCTGTCCATTGGCACGGCTTGCACCCGTAGCTATCAAATGCAATTCAATTTTATTGTTCTGACAAAACTCACGGAATGAACTACTGGCAAAGCTTCTGCCCTGATCTGCAATGATTCGATTTGGTACTCCGAAGAGTGATATGCCTGATTTAACCGCCTTAATGCAATTTTCGGAATCTAGACTTAAAGTATGGTATAGATAAACATACTTTGTAAACCCATCAATCTGCACTATGACATATTCCTTCATATCATTCTTGCCACTTAATTTGCCGCTAATATCTAAGTGAATTGTATGCCACGGTATTTTGATTTTGGGAATCGAGTGCATTTCCATTTGAACTTTACCCGACGAAGGTTTGGATATCTTACAGGTCATACAATTCTCTACAAATTTGCGCGTATATTTCGACATGTTTTCAAACCAATATTGCTCGTAAACTTTGTCTAATGTCTTTTGCCAGCCGAGATGCATTATCGACTCATGGACATGATTAATAACGGACCATCTAAATGCTCGCGGAATGACAGGCAAACAGCGAGTTTTCCCATTTCTTTGAATTTTACGATATAATAATCCGCGTCTCGTCTCATACGTATTCGCTATGTTTTCCTGCATCTCGCCGCTTTTCAGCTGTGCTACAATCTTGACTATGTCCTGATCACGTTGTTGTTCTGCTATTAACCAATTATCCGTTATCTCTGCCAAATCAATGCGCGCCTCAACCGTTCTATTTGTATAATTGGGTTTTGTTGGGATTGGGTTTCTGGACAGAAAATCTACATGTGCCATCTGACTTCCTTTTCGATACTCCACATCGAAATCGAACGATTGTAGGTAAGCCCACCAGCGATGCACCCTTGCAGTCAACTCGATTTTTGTTCGACTCGCCTTCAACGAATTGCAGTCTGTGTAGACTATAAATTTTCGGTCATGCAGGTAATGGCGGAAATGTTTTACAGCATTGTACACAGCCAGAGTTTCCAACTCATAAGAATGGTACTTGGATTCTGCTGCTGTCGTACATTTGCTGTAATACTCTACCACCCTGCATTTCCCGTCAACTCTATGCACTAGCATTGCACCATATCCATCTGCACTTGCGTCCGTGTGCAGTTCGATAGAGCATTGTGGATCAAAGATGATTAATATCGGATCACTAGTCAGTGCTCGTATAATCTTTTGACGTACTAGTTCATGCTGCTCATTCCAAATGAAACCACTGTTTTTGGAGGTTAATTTATATAGAGGCTTCATTTGTTCAGAAAATCGCGGCACAAACTGTCTAAAGTAAGATGCTAGTCCTAAGAATTGTCTCAATTGTGTAACGGAAACTTGTTGATTTAGAGCAGACAATGCCTCTATCTTTCTAGGGTTAGGTTTGATTTCACCATTTTTTATGAGAAACCCGAGATATTCAATTTCAGTTTGAAGAAAGTTGCATTTTTTGATATTAAAAGAGAACCCTGCACTTGATAAAGTCCTCAGCACGATTGCCAGCCTATCTTATTGCATAATTTCTCCTTAATCAGTGAGCATTCGGCACCAGAGTCAAAAAAGAATCGATACGGCTCACCATTTTGATACATTGTTCCTGTGGGCTCCAGTACTGCACACAAATCTACTCGCTTCTCGTTCTTATTCGCAGTAGCTGCACCCCTCGTGCAAGAAGACGCAATGTGCCCAAGATTGCCGCACCTGTAGCACTTCACTTCCGCTCGTCCAGCTGTAGGTTTGCCATAAGATGAGATTGCCTTTGGCTCACGTCTGTCGTCTGCTTGTCGCTTACGGCACTCCACCATTTTGTGCCCGAGTTTGCCACAGTAATGGCATTTAGTTGGACCTTGCATCTTGGGTTTCTTTCTTTCTGGGTCGAGGTCTGGTCCAGAATGTTCGGTCCGCTTAGCAAATGCGTACGCCTTTAATTGTTGCTGCATTTCGCTGCGCGTCTTTATTGATGTGGTATATAGGAGACGCTGCAGCCGTGTGTCGATTTGCGATGCGTGTGCCATTACAAATGAAACTGCTACTTCTTCCATAGTCATCGATTGCCATTTCGTCGCCAGGGAGGTCACTAGACGGCTGCCATACACAGACAGGCACTCATTATTATTTGGCCGTCCATTTAGTATGTTGAACAAGATGGCGGCCGGCGTCTCTACTGCCTCATATCTGTGCTTGAACAATTCTTGAAATTGCGGCCAAGACATACCGGGAAAGCAAATTTGCGATAACCACTGGGATGCGGTGCCAGATAGTGATTTGCTCAGTGCCATTACAAGTGCACTTCCTTCGAGTGGATGCTCAGTCAAAATCATGTCCGCAGTCTTACACCATGCAGCGGCGTCGGCACCAGCGGCTTCCGGATTGTATATAGGCAGCGACACAGAGATTTCGTGTGTTGTTTTTGTTGCTGCCGGAAACTGCATTGCTTTCAGTAATTGGATGAATTTTTGGTTTTGCGATTCCAAAAGCGCCTTTAACGCGTTATCACGATACTCCAGTGGACGTGGCGATCCCACTTCTGATGTCGGAGAGGGACTTCTGCTCATTGTGTTTTCTTTATGTTACACTGACCGCACAGCAAGTCCCGTTAAGGTTATTGTTCAGTTTTTAATAATAGCTAATAGTTTTAAGAAAACAGTGAGGCAACACGTCTGCACACCACGACCGCAAAACCGAAAAAGAAAGAAAATGACTTTCCACTTGTCCTCTTACTCGTCAATGTCTCTTGTCATATTTGACACTGTCTGTCACATCTGTCAGTGAATAATTTCAACACTGATTACTGAACAACACCCCTGGGCCATGCTCGGCAGAGGCAATCCTTACCTCAAACCTTGCTTTCAGTGGTAACCCTAGTATAACAGAACGGGACGACTATATTACATGACCATCTTTATTATTGAGACTTAACAGTTAACATTCAAAATTAATACAAACGATTTCTGTAATCTACGACACATACATTCTAGCAAAGTAAATATAAAATGAATTAATTAATCATTTTAATTATATTTATTGCTGCCACAAAATAGTTAATATCTTTTCTAGTTATTAACCAATCGTGTTGAAAGTTGGTGATTAGTTGCTTAGCATGATCCTACACCCGTTGACATACAAAAATTTAACTTAAAACCCTAAATTAAAGGTGATGTTCGTTTTTTTCGAATTACGCCCCCATAGTAGGCGTGGCAAAATTGGTATTGCCTGACTTAATGGAAAGTCTAAATTCCAAATTTTGTGGTCCTAGCTCTTACCATCTCTGAGATCCTTTTGCTTACACGGACAGACGGACAAGGGTATATCGACCCGGTTGTATATGCTGATAAAAATATATATACTTTATGATGTCTGAGATGCTTCCTTCTGCCTGTTACATACTTTTTACAAACTTAGTATACCCGTATATTTTTAAATTAAATAAAAAACATTATTAAGGTATATCAATACATTAAACTTTGAAATTGGCCGCATTAAAATATTCTTGCAGGTTTTGCTGAAATCTGGTCGCCGCAAAAGCGACTTTTTTTTGAGTCGCGTGTGAATGCCTTGGTTTTTTTTTTTAATTATCTTGAAAAAGAGCAATTGTCCACAATCAACCTTAGCACCACATAAAGTGCTAATCAAGAGCTACATATATATTTCGCATTTTGTCAAAAGAAAATAATGTTTTGGTTTTGGCTACAGTCGACCATACTCGACTGTCGGAGACCCCGTACATAAATCGCTAAAAATCTTTAATCTTCTAAAAAAAAACTCCTTATGAGGTAAAAGTCTAGTGACGAAAACATTTCCATGCCCCCAAATTTCTGATATCCGTTTTTGTGACAAACGATATTAAATTGTATAAATAACTTATTCTTAAAAAAACATGGGGGCTCCGCCTTTGCTCGCTTCGCTCGCCTACCCCAGGTTCGCTTTCCTCGCGAGGAGGTGCGGCTACAGCGTAATGTGCTGGATACCCTGTGCCCTGGAACTCTGACTGCCCATACCTATTTGCAAGCCGTTAGGCACGCCTTAGGTTTGATGATGCGGCATTAAATTGTCGACTAATTGTTCGTATTACATCTATATGTGCTACTGATTTAAATCAAATTCGATCAAACTGTTAAAGACAGTATAAAATTCCCATTTCGTGAGATCTGATGGGATACCTCAAAAAAAAAAAAAACAATTTTATACTAAATCTTAATTTTGGACTGACAGTTGGTCCGAATGTATAGGACCAGCCCATATGCATAATCTGTTAGATTGGTTAAAAGATCTTTTAAATTGTCTTTTTAATTATGGCACCGGTAATTTCTGCAGTGAACATGCATGTACTAAGCAAGCAGTGTAAAGGTATATATAGTTAACAGGTAATATCTTGCCAAAACGAAAAAAGCGGAATTCAATTGACTATAACATATAACACTTTAAGATAAGTGATTTAAGGTGTAAATTTTTTTTGAATCGCCAAATGAGTATATTTTCTATGTGTGTCTATTGTGTCTATTTTCACCAGAAAAAAATATGAAAGGTATGCCTAAAAGATCTTCAAAATACCTTTTACTACGGTGGTTTCAATTTTAGCATAATTGAGCGATTTTCCGCTAAACTGGCTATTTTTCGAAGAAGTCGTAGAACAAAAGTATCTAATTTTATGATTGGGAATAGATCCACATTCACACATTTTAGCTATTTCAACGCTTTGATACAAACAAACACACACGCAGACAAACTGACTTTTCATCTCATTTCGGAAAGACCACTAAAAATTTCAAATTTAATTATCTTTTGAGCCACTAAACGGATTTTTATGATTGACGTGTCATTTGACGCGTATTAAAAAAATTTTACTAAAAGGCTCCAACGACCCCATTTGCTGCAAAAATTTAAATTTCGCCCCTCCCACTAACACCTGATTGTCCCCCGAACCAGGTGAGTTTCCAAAAGTCTAATTATGCACTTTTGTTAGCTAAAGCTAAACTTTACAATCGGTATATAACTCGATCTGATCGGACAGCTATACCAAATTTTCCATTCTTCCTGTATATATTGCTAGTCGCCTTTCGCACCCTTCGTGATGCTTTCGTCACTAGCGCGGACTACCGTCTAAAGTTAAAAAAGTTGAAAGGTATGCTTAAGAGCCCTTCAAAATACCTTTCTAACGATATAGTAGCTCCTATCGTTTGGATACTGTGGGGATTTCAATTTTAGCGGGTTTTAGGTGTCATTCGAGGCGTATTTTTGATAAAACTAATAATAAAATAAAAAACTTTCCAAAAAGCTGCAACGGCCCCATTTGCTGCAATAATCTAAATTTCGCCCCTTCCATTTACACCTGCTTATCTCACGAACCAGGTAAGCTTTCAATAGTCTTTAAATGCAATTTTGTTAGTTAAAGCTATACCTTTCGATCGGTATATAACTCGACCTGATCGGACAGTCATAGCTAATTTTCCATTCCATTTTCCATTCCGGAGTGCCGTCAGCAGTAATATTATTATGTAATAAATATACTTTTCGCCTATACACATTGATGATATATTTACATTAAAGAAATTATAAATGATTTAATAATAAATCACAAAATTTTTAATTTAATTAAGTAATGGCGAATATACCATTAAGTAAAGCATTAGAGGAAGCGAGTCAGCAAAAAAGAAAAGACATATGTTCCAGCTGGCATTCGAACCCGCGACCAATGTCCACAAAGTCTGCTAATGAAAAAAAAAACTTAAAGATGTGTTCACTCTGGCATTTGAACCGGCGATTTCCGATTACCGCTAACGTCGCGACGAGTCGGCAACTTATTACTCTAGGCCACATGAGCCCACAATATTATGTTGATAAAATACACATATGTATGTTAAGACTTCAGCGATTAATTGTTTTAAAGTTCTGATTTCTGCCAACTCCCTTTTAACATTAAATAACATTAAAATAGGCTTTACAGATCATACTAACATTGATTATACTAAAATTTAATTGTTATAAATATATCATTAATATAAAATATCAGTATAACATAATTAAATAATATTAAAAAAAAAGTCTATCCGCCAGGGATCCGGGACCCATGCCCCAATAAAAATGTTTAAAAAAAAATATATCGGACGCTCAACACTCTGCGCTACAGGGCACATTGAAATCAATTGTTTAACTGTAGATTTGATTATTACTGGACAAACGTAATTGTTGATGTTGTCTCATTATGATTGTTGCTGTACAGGTTAAGCAAATATAGGAAAATTTAGTTGTTTAATATCTTCGCTGTTTATTATCCGATTGTACTGAAAGGTTCAGCAAACTTGGCGATAGTATTGGCTTCGTCTATGCTCAATCTCTATGTGTTAAATTGCCCTAATAATTTCGATTTTTGATTTAAGGGCGTTCAAGTAGGCGTGGCCAAAATCTAAAACAAACTTGATTTGATTGTAATATAGACGAACCTACATACCAAGTTTGGGGTCTCTAGGGTAATTATTTAATTGTTCCATTCAAGACGGAAAGCATGTCTGATCTCTTTTTAGTGCATTTATTGAATCAATCTTTGTTCTCTTACATTCGAATCATACAGCTAGAGACCGCGTAGCTGCGCTGCCAGTGACGCCGGCAGAGCAGCGGTCTGCTTATGTAGAAATGTTTATATATATATATTGAGGCTGGCGAAGAGTCGCCGCGGCAGAGAGAAAGTATTATGTTCACATGGTGACAGAGCCGTCGCGCATGTCAAATATGCCGACTCAGCACTGTCCAATCGCATTGCATTCAAGAGCGGTCATATTACCGAAAATGCTTGGGACTTGTGGCCAAGTGCTACAATGTATTTGTAATATTATTTATGCATAACACTGAGTACAGTGAGCATTCGATATGTGAACATACTACATCTCAATCCTTTAGAAAAATAACGTAATTATATGAAGTTATTTTCTTAGTATAGTTACTTGTATAATAAAATTTTTTTTTTGTGTTTGTTTAATGATATATATATATTATTTAAGAATAAAATTTCGTGGATATATATTATTATGTCCAATGTCCACAAAGTCTGCTAATGAAAAAAAAACTTAAAGATGTGTTCACTCTGGCATTTGAACCGGCGATTTCCGATTACCGCTAACGTCGCGACGAGTCGGCAACTTATTACTCTAGGCCACATGAGCCCACAATATTATATTGATAAAATACACATATCTATGTTAAGACTTCAGCGATTAATTGTTTTAAAGTTCTGATTTCTGCCAACTCCCTTTTAACATTAAATAACATTAAAATAGGCTTTACAGATCATACTAACATTGATTATACTAAAATTTAATTGTTATAAATATATCATTAATTTAAAATATCAGTATAACATAATTAAATAATATTAAAAAAAAAGTCTATCCGCCAGGGATCCGGAACCCATGCCCCAAATAAAAATGTTTTAAAAAAAATATATCGGACGCTCAACACTCTGCGCTACAGGGACACATTGAAGTCAATTGTTTAACTGTAGATTTGATTATTACTGGACAAACGTAATTGTTGATGTTGTCTCATTATGATTGTTGCTGTACAGGTTAAGCAAATATAGGAAAATTTAGTTGTTTAATATCTTCGCTGTTTATTATCCGATTGTACTGAAAGGTTCAGCAAACATGGCGATAGTATTGGCTTCGTCTATGCTCAATCTCTATGTGTTAAATTACCCTAATAATTTCGATTTTTGATTTAAGGGCGTTCAAGTAGGCGTGGCCAAAATCTAAAACAAACTTGATTTGATTGTAATATAGACGAACCTACATACCAAGTTTGGGGTCTCTAGGGTAATTATTTAATTGTTCCATTCAAGACAGAAAGCATGTCTGATCTCTTTTTAGTGAATTTATTGAATCAATCTTTGTTCTCTTACATTCGAATCATACAGCTAGAGACCGCGTAGTGACGCCAGTGACGCCGGCAGAGGAGCGGTCAGCTTATGTATAAATGTTTATATATATATATTAAGGCTGGCGAAGAGTCGCAGCGGCAGAGAGAAAGTATTATGTTCACATGGTGACAGAGCCGTCGCGCTTGTCAAATATGCCGACTCAGCACTGTCCAGTCTCATTGCATTCAAGAGCGGTCATATTACCGAAAATGTTTGGGACTTGTGGCCAAGTGCTACAATGTATTTGTAATATTATTTATGCATAACACTGAGTACATTGAGCATTCGATATGTGAACATACTACATCTCCCTCCTTTAGAAAAATAACGTAATTATATGAAGTTATTTTCTTAGTATAGTTACTTGTATAATAAAATTTTTTTTTTTTGTATTTGTTTAATGATATATATATATTATTTAAGAATAAAATTTCGTGTATATATTTTATTTATTTATTATTATTATTATTATTTTTTTTTTTTATTCTTTTTTTTCGAATCAGAAAATATTTTTTTTTTTTTTTTTTATATGTATATTGTTTATTTCAATTATGGTTCTTATTCTATGTATGGCTATGCTTGAAATATTTATAAGAGAAGTAAAGTAATTATGAAATAAAAATTTTTAACCTATCTTTATGTACTGTTTGTTTCTTATTTTTATTATTTGAAATTATTATATTGTCTTTTTTTCTATACTTTCTACCTTATAGGGTCCAGTATATTTAAAATCTAGCTTATGTCATGCTTCATTTTTCAATAAAACCTGATCTCCTATTTTTAAATCATAATTTAAAGTATTTTTATCATAGTAAATTTTTTGTTTTTGCTTATTTGCTTCTAACATTAATCTAGCTCTCTTATATGCTTGCTCTAGTCTGAATTTAGATTCTTTAGCATAGTCTTCTTAATTATATAGGGGTTTTATGTTAAATTAAATTGTTTTGGCAAATTTGAAGTTTTACCAATTACTAACTCATATGGACAATAGTCATAAAGGGTGTTGTGTTAAAGCAATATACCAAGTACATCCCAATCTGTTTTGTCGACTGATATGTATGAACGGATGAACTCGTTAAGTGTTCTGTGGCTTCGCTCCACGGTACCCACAGTCTGGGGATGATGTGCGCTAGAAGTTATATTTTTGATATTCGGATTTTTGCATAAGTCTTCAATTATTGAATTTTTATATTCTGTACCCATGTTCGTAATGAACGTCTTCATTGGACCGTACTTCAGAATAAAATCTTCAAATATAGCTTTTGCTACTGTTTTTACATTTTTATTTTTAATTGGAATTGCTATCAGGTATTTTGTTAAATCGCAGATTAAGGTTACTGCATATTCATTTCCTTGTTCAGATTTGGGTAGTGGACCGACCGTATCCACAATTACCCTGTCGAAAGCCATTTGTGGCGTTTCAGTAATAGTCAATGGAGTCTTTGTGTGTTTAGTCGTTTTTGACTTTTGACACTTGTGGCATTTTCTTATATACTTTGAGATATCTCGTGTCATGTTTTTCCAATAATAATGCCTTTTTATTTTAGCTAATGTTCTAGCTATTCCTGTATGACCTCCTTGTATTGGATCGTCATGAAATGTAAACAGTATTGCTTCTTTCTCTTTTTCATTATTTGATAATAGGGTCACCGGCTTGAGTAGCGCTACTCTTAGAGATTTTAATATTTTATTGCCCATTGTTTTAAAAGATTCTATTGAGACGGTGTCAAAGATCCTTTCGCTCGGTGCCACTTTTAGTTGGCTGATATTAAGTATACCGGCTTCTTTTTCAAGCCTTTGAAAGAACTGACCATAACTTTTTTTCAATGTTTTAGTAAGCATTGAGAATCCGTTATTCGCAAGGTAACTACTTTTCGTACCTCATCATTTACAATGACTTCGAATACGTTGGGCTTAGAAGCTTTATTTAGAGTTTGCTTATGCAAATCTTCTTTTTCTTTTCCTGCGCAGGAGTTTTTCTGTTTACTTTGATTTCTGGTAGTGACTTTCAGAATTTTATTATTTGTTTAAATATTTTTTAAGTCCGGGATAGTTATTCTTGATAGCGCATCGGCTACACAATTGTCTTTACCCTTTATATACTCTACTGTAAAATTATATTCCTCTAATTCAAGTCTCATGCGTGTAAGTTTGGAACTGGGGTTTACCATTGAAAATCTTGATGCGTATGCGACTGGGAGCTGGAGTCCGTTTTTGTTTTGAGTTAGGACTGCTCCACACGCTTGCTTCATCTGTAATAATGCAAAATTCTTTGCTGAAATCTGGGTATTGTAAAAGTGTTGGGTTCATTAGTGCCGATTTTAGATGCTCGATGGCGTTTTGGCAGTCAGCCGTCCATTCGAATTTTACATCTTTCTTACATAATTTTTTATGAATCGTCTGTAATAGTTACAAAATGCAACAAATCTTCTAGCGCTGTCCGCATCATGTGGGACTGGATAATTTTGAATGACGTCGTATTTTTTGTCGTCGGGCAAGATTCCTTTGTCTGTGCACTTATGTCCTAGGAAAGTGACTTCATGCATGAAAAATTAACATTTTTCAGGATGTAACTTTAGGTTATGTTGCCTACATTTCTCAAAAACATCAATTAAGTTTTTGAGCATATGTTTTTCGGAACAACCAATGACTATTAAGTCATCCATATAAAGGAATGCTTGCGAAGGTTCAAGCCCAGAGAAAGATATAGTTATCATTCTCTGAAATGAATTTGGCGCTATTTTTAAGCCGAATGGTAATCGCGTGAAGCGATATGAACCATTGCTTATTGAAAAAGACGTAATATCTCGTGAAGTTTCTTCGAGTTCAGTTTGATGAAAGCCTGACATTAAATCAAGGCATGAAAAATATTTTGCTCTACCTAGTTGATCTAAAATATTATCCATTCTAGGGAGTGGAAATTTATCAGACAAGAAATTTA